>JBBIGC010044743.1:0-11642 GCA_037576955.1 Lepidarchus adonis | reverse complement strand
CACAAACAAACACACACACGCACACACACACATGCACACAAACACACACACACACAAAAACACACATGCACACAAACACACACACACACAAAAACACACAAACACACACATGCACACACACACACACAAAAACACACACACAAACACACACACACAAAAACACACAAACACACACATGCACACACACACACACACACACACAAAAACACACAAACACACACATGCACACACACACAAAAACACACACACAAAATCACACAAACACAAAAACACAAAAACACACACACACAAAAACACACACACACACACATGCACACACAAACACACACATGCACACACACACACACAAAAACACACACACAAACACATGCACACACACACACAAAAACACACACGCACGCACACACACACACACACACACACACAAAAACACACACACACGCATGCACACACACACACACACACACAAACACACACACACACAAATTATGTAGGATGCAGAAAAACATGTAGAAAAATGTTAAGGTCAGGATCACGTTTAGCAGTCTGACTTTTCTCCAGCAGGGGGTGCTCTTGCGCTCTTGTGCTCTTGTGCTCTTGCGCTCTTGCGCTCTTGCGCTCTTGTGCTCTATCACAGCGCAACCATGACAACCTAACAATCTACACAACACAAGTGTTTATAGTAACAATGAAATGTGAAAGAGCTTCTTATGCAAAGACGTATTCTGTGCTATATTACTGTGAAAGTTCCATTTAATCAAAGATTTCCAATTAATGACATTTTACATGTTATAACAGTAAACAGGTCTCTGGGAGGAAGCATGGTCAGGGCTGCAGGAGGGAAAAGAACCTCACACCATTATAAAGACGTGAACATCATAAATACCACGTAAATCAGGAAATAAACAGCTTTTCACTTTCTAGGGACATTTCTCATTTTCAGCATCTTTGAAATTATTGAAAATATATATATTTTTTATTGTTTAGCAAAATTTCAGGTGAGGAATATTTCAGTGCCATTTCTCTATCAGGGGTTTTCAGCAGGTTTGTTGTTTTTCTGAATCTGAATCTGACTGCTCTTTTATTCTTTTTCCTGTTCCTTCTGTCATCATTTTCTAGCCATGGTCAGTGCAGAACAGACAGGTGAGTACTTGTGAGAAGTGACTGCCATGCAATGACTTATCATAATCATAACATTCAATAAAGTATACATAGACACACACTTGCTATTTGAAATGTGTGAGATTAATATGTGGAATATATAAATGTGGCAATGTGCAGAAACCCTTCATATGGTGAAATGATTTTCTGGGCTTTTCATATTTTGTTAAAAAATATCCTGAATGTACAGTGGAGAAAATAATTATTTGACCCCCGCTGATTCCATAAGTTAGGCCACTGACAAAGAAATTATATAGAAAAGATATAGATTATCAAAAAGAAAATCCACAAAATAAAATAATATAATTGCATAAAATGCATTCATTGATGAAAATAAATATTTGATCCCCTATCAACCATTGAAAGATGTGGCTCCCCCCATTAGATACTCCTAATTTCAACTAGTCACCTGTATAACAGACACCTGTCCACAGACTCAATTAATCAGACTCTGGCCTCTCCACCATGGGCAAGACCAAAGTGCTGTCTAAGGATGTCAGGGACAAAACTGTAGCCCTGCACAAAGCTGGAATGGGCTACAAAACCATAAACAAGAAGCTGAGTGAGAAGGAGACAACTGTTGGTACAATTGTTCGAAAATGGAAGAAACAAAATGACCATCAATGACCACCTTAGTCTGGGGATCAAATACTTATTTCACTCAATCAGTTTATATATTTTATATAATGTGATTGTAATTCATGTAATGTGGTTTCTTTTTCTCTCACTGTTGCCATTTAAATAATAGACTGTTAATTTCTTTGTCAGTGGGCAAACTTACAAAATAAAAATTATTTTCTCCACTAAATAAATTGTTGAATTTCCTCAATCTCAAATGAATAGACACTGTTTATGTATTGTTTATAAAATAATAAAAACCAGAATTATTAAATCAATTTTAATTGATTAATTTGAAGCTTTATGCTGTATCAAATCATTTCTTACATTAACAAAACTGTTCTATTTTAAAATATATCATACACAGCAACTTTTAGTTTAATTTAGAAAGGGGGGAAACCGGTTGTCTCTATTTAAAATTCAAATAAAATCTCAATTTTACTTAAATCTATGTACATTTTAAAATTATTTAAATCTATATATTCTTTTCAGAAAATGCAAATTATCTCAGAAAAGTATATAAATGTAAAATATTTTCTGTCCTTTCCCAGAGACCCCCTCATGCTACCGGATACCACCAGCAACCTTGATAGGCGTGGTTCTTGGTGACATCGCACTTACGATTTTCATTGCTGGGCTCACGTACTGCTGTGCCAGCAAGCGCAGACAACAGAAAGAAAGTGGTAAATACTTTTGTGATTCGCTATTGCACACGATCTACTACAGCTCAGTTAATTTTCTATGCTTCATTTGCATATGTGTTTCCACAGCTGATAAAGTCTACATGAATGTCAGAGCAAACTGCAAACCATGAGGACTTGGAGACAACAACACACTCTCACTTGGCTTCTATAATAATACTGAGTCACTGATTCCTGAGACCTCTGAGCATACAGAGGTATACACATGCATATGCACAGTCGAACCCTCCACTTAATGCGTAGGGAGGTGAAAAATCCATAGTCTGGAAGCTGGCCAAAGACCAGGAGTCTGCATGAGCACAGATACTTGAGTTTTATAATTACTAAAGCAGGAAACGTCTGAAAAAAAATCTTTTTTTACCATGACTCTAGTGACAAATAATTATATAAAAAGCTTAAAACCTTTACGACTATCATGATATATCCTATCTACAGCGGAATCTCATGTAAAGGTACATGAACTTTGCAGATATTGTATATTTCAGGAAGATTGTGTTAAATACAATAAAAAATGATCTTTTATTTGTTAATTCTCTCTTTTATTAAACATTTTTTTACTGAAAAGTTAAAAAAATAAATATAAAATGTCTGGGCTGAGATTTCTTTTCACGGTATTATGTACTGTAGATGGTGAAATACCCCTTTGCGACAGTAACCTTACTTAAAACAATCATCTTCTTTGTTGCACAGTTTAATACGTGTAGCATCTTAGTGTCAATTCTGACAACAGAAAGGAAAGTTTAGCTTAGTGCTGTTTTTATTCTTGATTTCATGTTTCTGTTAAATATTGGTAACATAAAAAAAAAAATGGTAGTAAAGTATTAAATAAAAAATTGTTAGTAACCGTTATAACATCAAATAAGTAAAGATCAATAAAAAATGAAGGTACTTGATATTGAGCTTGAGTTACACAGGTGAAATGCAAACTCACTATCGTGCCATTGATATCTAATCTAACATCTGACTGTTCAGTAAATATGAATTACTGTATGATAAAATTGATAATAAATATATACATAAATATAGATCCACATGAAAGTATGGAGAATCAAGCTTAAGTTTCCTAAATTCACACTGCATTTAGTCATTGATTTCACAATGGAAATGTATCAAATTAGAATTTTTTGTATTGTCTTTGTAGCCATAACTAAACATGTTCAATTGATTAGAGAGATTAACTTCTTATTTGCCAATATAATATGTCAAATGAACTAATTAGTGTTTGATTTTCATTGAGTGGGGTGAATTTTATGAGGTAAAATGTCACAGTAGGTCTTCCCGAGGCCATAGATATGTGAATACGAGCAGCAGCCAATATATCAAGTATATCAAATATATGAAGTTTATCAAGTTATAGCAAGTGATGATATAAGTCGTAGTTTTCTATGAGATGGTAAACAACAGCAGCTATGATATATGCTAATGCTAACAAGATTTAGTTATAGACTGAAACAAAAAGTTAATGCACAGTGCTATTAGCTTAGCATAATAAGTAAGTAGGATTCCTTTGGTCGCTAGAGGAAATTAGCATTATCATAGAGGCTTGACCTGAAGGGACTAAAAATCAAGACTGTGATGTTGTAATCTTTGCATTTAAATAATGTAGCATAACATTCATTTTAGAAATGCTACTTTTAGAGATAGAAAACACATTTTAACTTCTCATCCTCACAAACAGAGCGTGGTTGTGAGCGTGCCGTTTGAGATCGACTTGTCCGAGGACTGTAACGCTGATCACGATGAGAGTTTCTGCTGTGGAGAAAATGTTTTAAAAATTAGCACATCTCGTCTTTGCTTTTGGTCTTTCACTGATGTGTAAGTTCATGCATCTGTGTACAATTCCTCAGCACTTTCGTGCTACACATCACCGCATATGTGTTGTAGGTGTCTCCCAGCAGTCAGTCCCTTTATCTCTGTCTCTGACAGCAGACAGATGAAAGGCCTCTGGTTTCAGTTCTGGCTAATCTGTACCATCATCACTGGCAAGAACAAACAAAAGCTTCTCTCGAAAAATAGCAAGTGAGTCTGATAAAGTGGTGTTGATGTAAAAAAAAAAAAGATTAGATGATGACCAAAGTTCAAGTCTTACTGAAATCAACAGCAATAAAAGCAGCAACAAAGCAAGTGAGAAGTCTGTAGGTGGGTTTACATTGAGCCTAATCAGCCTAACAAGTGCACCATGGAAACGCTCGGCTCTGTTCGTTCTGCACGTACCCTGCAGGATGATGTGCCTTTATCAGAATAGTGAATTCCAAGCGTCATTGGCCAAAGCTTAACAGAAACTCAAAAAGAGGTTTTTTTTGTTTGTTTTTTTTTTGTTCTGGTGCCTGTAGTGTCAGTGCAGTTTTGCTCTACAAGACGGGGGAATCTAAGATATTAGATACTAGCGAGAGTTTTAGTTGTTCCCCCTTTTGTCAAATAGACTTGATTAATACATTTCTGGCAACAGAGTGGTCAGGCAGAGACAAACACATCCAACAGAGACAAACACATAACAGAGACATACAATCAACAAAAGAGAAAAAAGAGATAGAAAGAAACAACGGGGGGCGACAAGGAAAACAGCAGAGAGCATGTATCATGGTTAGACAAGATCATTATTAGTAACAAAAACAATGGCAACATATCTCTGTACATTTGTAATAATTAATTATTATAATAGTATGATGATTCCATCTATGAAGACTTCCCTAGTCGCCTTATGTGAAAAAACATGAGTTGAACGTTTTTGGACGTAATTGACTTTTTAATCAGGTACGGGATGAAGGGAAGTGAAACAGAGCTGATACAGCAAAGCTCTCCAAGGAGATGAGAACATGGTGTTCACCTGTCATTCAGTTGTTCTTGATTAAATGAATCAGCGCAAATAAACCCCAGACCACATTAGATTGCATTACATGACCTGAATTCTTCTGTTGCAATCAAAATGACAGAAAAGCCCATCCAGTCTTAGCATCAACTGCGATGTCCTGTCCAAAAGCACAAAGCTGGAATGAGCTACAAAACCATAAGCAAGAAGCTGAGTGAGAAGGAGACAACTGTTGTCACCTGTATAATAGACACCTGTCCACAGACTAAATCAATCTGACTCTGGCCTTTCCACCATGGGCAAGACCAAAGTGCTGTCTAAGGATGTCAGGGTCAAGATTGTAGCCCTGCACAAAGCTGGAACGGGCTACAAAACCATAAGCAAGAAGCTGAGTGAGAAGGAGACAACTGTTGTCACCTGTATAAAAGACACCTGTCCACAGACTAAATCAATCTGACTCTGGCCTTTCCACCATGGGCAAGACCAAAGTGCTGTCTAAGGATGTCAGGATCAAGATTGTAGCCCTCCACAAAGCTGGAAAGCAAGAAGCTGAATGAGAAGGAGACAACTGTTGGTGCAATTGTTCAAAAATGGAAGAAACAAAATGACCATCAACAGACCTCGGTCTGGGGATCAAATACTCAATCAGTTTATATATTTTATATAATGTGATTTTCTGGATTTTCTTTTTGATATTTTATCTCTCACTGTTGCCATTTAAATGAAAGACTGTTCATTTCTTTGTCAGTGGGCAAACTCACAAAATAAAAATGATTTCCTCCACTATATAAATTGTTGAATTTCCTCAATCTCAATCAGAATTCTAATTTTCATTTGTGATTTTCGACCAGTAGAGAAATACTTACTTCCAAACATCGTCCATGTTAAAAGACATTTCTGACAGTACACTACACTTAATAAAATATATAATAATACATTTGTTCAGCTGGGCAATGTTTAGTCTTGTAATAAATTAATATTAGATAGAGAATAAATATTAGAATAAGTACAAATAACGTTAGTAGAGCCAATATTTAGGGGGATATTAAAGTGTTGGCATTACTATTCCCCAGTATTACCAAAAGTTACCATCAAATACCTGGCTTGACTCAACCAGTTGTTCCTCACTAACCTCAAGGTGCAATATTCAGTGTAACCATAATTTATTTTAATTTAATTGTACCATAATTTATCATATTATTTTTTATTTTTACTGCTTTTTCATTAAAAATCACTGATTTTTCCCTGTAGTTTTGGTTACCTTTGTATTTATAGGACCTTTTTATTTTCTACCTCGTACTGTAGTACTGTGTTTTCTCTTTAACTTGTATTTTTATTACCTTTTATATTTATTACCTTTGTATTTTCTTTAGTATAGGATGCATGTTATTTTATGTCATTGTCTCTATGTCGCAGTCACTACATAAGCAATTTCCCTCAGGGACAATAAAGTTTTTCTGATTCTGATATTGATTCTGATTCTGATTCTTCATTAGATGAATTCAGGGCTGATGGAGCTGGGACATGGAGAAGACACCTAGAACCCATGTTCTGCTAATCAGCTCATACAATATCAGCTACTCATGCTTTTCACTGTTTTTTGTTGTTTACATTCATTCTAGTCAAGTTGAGTCCATTTTATTTTTATATCACTTTTAACAGAATCCGGGTCCGAGCCTCTAATGAGCCAGAGGCAACAGAGACAAGAAAAAACTCCCTAAACTGTAAGAAGAACCCTTGACATTGACGTTGGAACGGAAAATAATCTACTTTAAACATTTCATTTACCATTTTGAGGTTTCTGTAAGAATATTATAAGATTACGTGATGTTTGGTACTTGTTTAAGTCACTGTATCTAGTGAAAGTGTATTTTCTCCACTGGCAGACAACTGAATAAAATATAGACAATATTTTTGCTTTCCAATGGAAATTACATTATAATTAAAAAGAAGCAAAATGAAATAAATGAATATAGATTGTACTTATTAACTATGGAGTATAATCAAATGGAATAGCAATGGAGGGGAAAAACGAAATAAAACAGCAGCAGTACTGGATTTTCAGTTCCACCCAGTAGTAGGACTTCCCCAGTCACACAATATGGAGGTGAAGGTCAGCATCACATCCTTTCAGCCTGACATTAACTCAACTGCATTGAATAGAGATGAGTGCTGACCGCTAATTCTAATAAATCACCAGTATCCTGCATTGGTTTGCAACATGCTAGTGAGGGAAAGGAGAGGGGGAGGGGGAGGGCCACCCTGCTCACCCAGAGAGCTCGCTTGGCCTGTCACCTATGGAGGCCTGCGACTATACCAGGAATCATCCGATGTTAGGGCCAATGTTAAAATGGTTGTGCCAATCAGGAGCTGAAACATATTTTTGACCCGAATAACATTTAATTACATGATGTCTGGTACTTGTTTAAGTCACTTTATCTAGTGAAAGTATCTTTTCCCCACTTGCAGACAACTGAATAAAATAATGACAATATTTTTCTTGCAAAATGATCTGCCAATGGAATTTACATTATCACTAGATCAATTAAATAAATGAATATGGAATGTACATTTTTATGGGTTAAATTTAAATTGACAGATCACATTCAGAGACCAAGTAAGGCTTATTTTCTTTGCACATATAAAGAGTCATTTGTTTTAAATTTAAAAAGGTACGTATTGAATGATGTGTTTCCACCTGGAAAAATCAAATTTTATACAGTCATAAGCTAGGAAAAGTGAGAAACACAATTTTGGTACAATTTAGTGCTTATGTGCCATTGTAGTTTGACACCAACTGAACCAAATGTAACAAAAAACCCAACAACAATGACATTGCTTTAGAAATCGAACTAGACATGAAAGCCTTACTAATGGGTGAATTATTGCGACCTTACACATATCTCCTAATATTCATACTCCAGTGCAGTATTCAGGATCCTCTCAATAGTCGTTGGGAAGGAAAAATCATCTTCACCAACATGTCCCTGCTGTTCTCTGCTTCTACTCCACTCCCCAGAGGAACGTAATAGTCATTTGTGGCTGCTCCAGGTTCTCCTTTCACAGTGAATAATGTATTTTTCATGTGTTCTCTATTCCTTTTTCTGGAAACAAGAAACTGAAAGAAAATAAAGTGATGCAAAGATTTAGTATTTTTTTCCCTGTGCATTGAGTTTGATAAATGTTTATACAATATGCACGACGACATGTTAAAAAGGGGCTATATGAAAGGAAAAAAAGAATTTCTCCTAACTATTAAAATAAATGTAACCTGTCTGTATTTAATGCACTACACTTGTTTATAGCACTTAATGATAACGTGGTTTCTAGCACTCCCGTATAGTAATGTACCACTTATAGTTCATGTTGTAGCATTAGCACTTCCAGATAGTAATGTACCACTTATAGTTCATGTTGTAGCACTAGCACTTCCAGATAGTAATGTACCACTTATAGTTCATGCTGTAACTTGAAGTTCTTTTTTCAGTTCAGCTACACTTGCTTCATCTGATAAAGCCACACTCGTCTCTGCTGGACATGCTAAAGCAGAGAACCGCGAAGCTGTTTCTGACTAACCACAGGCTTCGTTGGTGTAGTTTGGCCTTAGGATGGAAATCACCCGATCTACACAGCCAAGAACAGCAAACAAAACACGTGCATGGTGTAGCAGCTGAGCATAATACAAATTGATGATAGCGTACAGTTTATTCAGTTTGCTGAATGACCTGTACATCGTGTAAATATTTTATGATGAACATGAGCCTAAAATAAGAGCTGGAACTAATGAAATGACATACAACTGCCAGACACATTAGAAATACTGTCGTTTTTTCTGGAATCTAACAAACTTAGTTGTTCTACAGCCTTTTGTTGAACAAAAACACACTCAACTAACCGATGCCTAGACTGACTAGCATCACGTTGAGTGACGGGGTGAGAGAGGGAGGTATGTTCTCTTGGGCTTTACCTGCAGATCGTGTTACGAGTGAATTATATTCTTTCACACAGGCACAAACCAAGGAAGGCATTGACTCTCTCATGATTGGCTGCCTCACCTCGATTGTGCCTCGATGTCCTGATTCATTTACTGGAAAAATTGCGGTACAGGATATTAATGAGTTAATAACGCACAACCATATATATATTTGAAATTTAACATAAACAGTAAACACATGTAACGTTTTAAACTGTAACTGCTTAAAATTAAATACATTGAACATGGAACCAAATCAAAAATACGGCTCATAAATGGACTGTAACTGAGCTGATGTGTTAAGGTGGGGAGTAGGTGACTAATGGATGATGGTAAGACCTCAGTTGGGCCTGTCTATAATTAAATAAATGTAAACTAAAAACACTGACGACCTGGGTTTTCACTTCTGTAACATTATTACAAAACCAACCAATGTGTAAATGTGAGAATCTTTCATTTCTCTGTGGAATTTTTTATTAATAAAATGTTAAGGATGAAGGGGGAAATGATGGCGTTAGATTACACCTCCATTACACTTCCATGGAATACACTGTGCCTCGATTGACAGCTTCATTTGCTGGAAAAAGTGCGGTACATGAGGTGTGAGTGAGGTGAGTGAATGCTAATCTCAACTAATATCACCAAGTTTATGTCTGAATTACTTGGTCTTGACAAAAAAGTTTTTTTTCAGCAGCAGCAGCTAGCTGTGTTCAGTAGCTACAGCTAATGCTAAGCTGTGTTCAGTAGCTACAGCTAATGCTAAGCTGTGTTCAGTAGCTAGTTTCCTTAACTGGCTGATGTCAAGTTTGTGGAGTGATTGAAGTAAAATGTCGTCAAACATGAGAGAGCCAATGCCTTCCTTGGTTCCTGTGCCAAATTATAAGTAGCTTTGAGCAAAGAATATTTTAGCTCGCGCAGAGTTCACTGAGGCTAGCGCGCACGCTCCGGTTTGTTTGTGTTTGTGAAAATTTTTCTGTCACATGTTTTTTCTTGCTCACTGTTAATCTTGGTTGTTGAATTTGTGCGTGAGAACAATGTATGAGCATGAAAGAATATAATTCACTCATTCACTGGATACATTTCACTGCTTGTTGTATGTGTATAACTAGGCATGTGATAAATCCTTTTTTTTACACACGACTTTTGACACAAATGTAATTCCGTACTTGTGGATGGCTGTGGCATCACTGGGTTTAGACACTTGGCCACTCAACGTTTCTTTTTGTCCAGCATGGACATTTTTTTCCTGATGTCCAGTTATGATGTTAATGTGTTTTTATGGTGTGCCTGACTGACAAAGCACCTTGTTATTCCAGTGTGTTATTGAGCTAGTAGGCTGTTAATGTGACCTTCTTTGAAAATTTTGTTTTTTTCAGGATATGAGGCTTTATATTTGTCCTATAGAAAAAAATGCAACAAAACGCTGCCTGTTTTCTTCAGAGGAAACACATGTTGTTTTTTGCATATGGCTCTACCATACCATTCAGTTTGCTGCATTTGTCCAAATGTAATGCAACACCCAATGTGCACTCTTAAATTGTGCCCAGTTATGAAGTGTGAGAATGTGTCTTTGTGACTGTGTGAGGCGACAGCTTTGAAACCACATCACAGTTGCTACAAAAAAACCTTGAAGCTCCTCCCAGTTCCTCCACTGACCGGCAGACCCTGACATATCCTCACAACATCACTCATCACACTGCTGATCCTCAGCTCACAGCAGAAACTCAGTTCTGGCCTAAACAAACTAACCGGAACCTTGGCCTACACTCACCATGAGCTGGACTTTGTGCCTGGTGGCTCTTGGATTATTAGGTGAGTAAGTGCTGCTCATTTGGTCTGTTCAACACTAGGATCTAGCTTCAATTTCTCTCAGGGTTTTTTAGGCTTCTGTGTGATTTTGGGTCAACCCCTCATCATGGGGCTCGGTTGTTCTTCTTCACTGGTTTAGTGTGTTTGCGCATTAATTAGAGATGAATTAGAAATCCAAAAACATACCAAAACTTAGGCCTGGCTCACAGAAACACTTCTGATTTGTTAAACTGCTTGATTGAAAATGGGATATCTTTACCTGAAGATATTTATTCAAGATCCAGGAACTCAGCAAACCTCAACTAAACAACCTTTTTATACAGTTCCAATACGCATACATACAAACAAACAAACAAACAAACAGTAATATAATTTTCAGTGTAAATATATAAGGAATGCACACTATTCAAATGGGACTAAAATTTCAATATAAAACTCGCATTGCGTGTGTGCTGTTGTTATATGTGTGCGATATGTTTAAGCTTTAATGTGCTTTAGTGTTAATCCTTTAATGTGCTTTAGTGTTAACCCTTTAATGTGCTTCAGTTTTAACCCTTTAATGTGCTTTAGT
>JBBIGC010044732.1:0-11643 GCA_037576955.1 Lepidarchus adonis | reverse complement strand
CTATCCATCCATCCATCCATCCATCCATCCATCCATCCATCCATCCATCCATCCATCCAGCCCCCCTCTCTCTATCTATCCATCCACCCCCCTTCTCTCTATCCATCCATCTATCCCCCTCTCTCTCTATCCATCCATCCATCCATCCAGCCCCCCCTCTCTCTATCTATCCATCCACCCCTCTTCTCTCTATCCATCCATCCATCCCCCTCTCTCTCTATCCATCCATCCATCCATCCACTTCTCTCTCTATCTATCCATCCATCCATCCATCCATCATTCCCCTCTCTCTATATCCAGCCATCCATCCCCCTCTCTATCCATCCATCCATCCATCCCCCTCACTCTCTATCCATCCATCCATCCATCCACCCCCTCACTCTCTATCCATCCATCCAGCCCCTCTTTCTCCATCCATCCATCTATCCATCCATTCATCATCCATCTTGTCATAAACATATGACTTTGCTTTGCTGCATAAGGGACTGAGCAGCTAATAGTCAATGATTCAACAATCATTTCTGCATCATGTAAAATAGTGTCTGAAGATGTGAGGTCATCTGTCCAACTCAAATGTTTTTTCTTTCTTCACTAAAGAATATGACATTTCTTGATGTTTTTATTGAATAAAATGATTGAAATAACATATTTTCCTACCTGTTATAAATTT
Source organism: Lepidarchus adonis (assembly GCA_037576955.1). Taxonomy (NCBI): domain Eukaryota; kingdom Metazoa; phylum Chordata; class Actinopteri; order Characiformes; family Lepidarchidae; genus Lepidarchus; species Lepidarchus adonis. The sequence continues at coordinate 10,973 of JBBIGC010044732.1, read as the reverse complement.
TAAAATATATATATATTGGGGCCATTACCTTACTTCAATTAAACTGAATGGAATCAGTCAGAGTTGCATAGTCCGAACATAGTCCCTCACCTTTCTCTCTTAGCGCTTAGCTTTTCGTTGGGTAGTCAGTGTTGTTCTTTTTAATGAACAGTCTGATTTTGGTTTCTTACTCGGATCAGATCCCTCACTTATTTTTACACCCTTTCTTTAGAAGTAAATACATTGGAAATTGCGAACTAGGTGATTTGTTAGCTGTAGCTCGTGGTGACCGAGCATGGACAGTGATGTCAGACAGCCACAGTGGGAATGGTGATTGCTAACACCCTTTTTTAATGATATGCAATCTACCCCACACTTCCTGTACTGTAGTGTATTATGTGGCTTGTGGTTCATTTGTTTTAATGTTGCTTTGTCTCGTATGTGGTAGAGTTCGTTTTGAAAGGCAGGGCTCCGCGATCAACTCGAGTATCTTTGCTATGAAGCTGTAGATCAAAATCGACGTATTGAGCGCCTCTGTTTTAGAGTATAATGCTCGTATTTGTATGCACTGTATGAAAGAAGGTGAACTGTTTAACTGACTGAAAATCAGCAATTACCTTGGAGTATTTTTTCACATGAATGCATATGCATTCACCTGTGTACTACCCTTTATTTATGCATCTTCATAGAGTAGATACTGGAGATTAAAAAAAAAGTTGTTACATTTCAGTGACTTACACAGCTGAATTGCTCTTACAGAACAAAATCAATGAAATCAGAGTGGAATTTGTCTTAACAGAGCTATGAACGATGGCACTTAAAATCAACAATACATTTAAATTATTCTAGCAGGCTGTGCAGTAAAATACAATCATTCAATTTTTTTGCATTTTTGTCTATGCCTACAGCTGTCAAACGTGATGCCAAAAAGAGATCAAAACACAACAGCTGATTTACTGATAGATGTCTTATTATCTTACAAATTGTATTTATCTTCACCAATGGCTAATATTCTAGCCAATGTTTTAGCTACTGAATACAGTAAACATTAGCATAAGCCAGTACCTTTTTTCTCAAGATCAACTGATGGTCCATGCTTTCAGATCGCATATCTGAGTATTGTCTCTTATCATAAGAAAATGTATGTTTATACACCAATGGCTAATCAGACTCACCAAAGAGTTATTCCAATGTCCAATAATATGCTAGTCGCTAACCTCTGAGCATGATCACATTATTACCACCACATTTTGTTTGCTTGTTCCACTGCACAATACAGAATGGGGGGCAGCTGGGAGTATAGTATGTACTGTATAGTATAGTGCGTTTTTTGATGGCCCAATCATTTCAAGAAGTGAAGAGTCCACTCCTTCCCCAAGGCCATAGAAGAAGAAAACTTGCAGTGTAGCCTCAAGGCAGAACATTCTGGTGATTAGCGATGACATTTATTGTCCATATCGAGAGCTATATATGAGCAAGGCTTTCAGTAAAAGAACAAAAGACAACTATTTTCCAGTCTAACAGCAGAGGCTCATGTGCCTTCCTGCAAGTTGAATCTGGCAGAATTTGCCATAACCCAAGTTACATTCTTCACCCACAGATAATGTGCTTGTTTAAGAAAAACCACAAGTGAATATTCTGGTTTTGTGTATTGTCATCAAACTTCCCATAAAAATTCTAAAATTAACAGATCTCCAGGCTTAGCCTATATATAGTGCTGTGTAGTTTGCATGGTTCATTTAAACTGACAGGTTTTTGTGAGACACTACAAGTGTACAGGATAAAAAAAAGACATTACATTGAATTTTTGCAGGCGATTACTGTTTTTTCCCTTTTTCTTAAAAAAATATATACAGTGGTGTAAGAGTTTCTCCCCTTCCTTCTTAAATGTTTCAGTTCATTAAACAAACTTAAATATTAGTCAAAGACAACACAAGTAAACACAAAATGTGTTTTTTAAGTAAAGGATTTTATTATTAAAATCTACATGGCCCTGTGTGACAAAGTGATTGGCCCCTAAACCTAATAACCGATTGGGCCTTTAGCAGCAACAACTGTAATCTTGTGTTTGTGAAAACTTGCAATGAGTCTTTTTCAGCTGTGGAGGAATTTTGGCCCAAACTCATCTTTGCAGAATTTTTGTAGTTCAGACACATTGGAGGGTTTTCCAGCAGGAACCACCATTTTAAGGTCACACAGCATCTCAATAGGGTTCAGGTCAGGACTTTGACTAGATCACTCCAAAGCCTTCATTTTGTTTTTCTTCAGCCAATCAGAGGTGGACTTGCTGGTGTGTTTTGGATCATTGTTCTGCTGCAGAACCCAAGTTCCTTTCAGCTTGAGGTCATGAACAGATGGCTGGACATTCTCCTTCAGGAGTTTTTGGTAGACAGCAGAATTCATGGTTCCATAAATCACAGCAAGTCTTCCAGGTCCTGAAGCAGCAAAACGGCCCCAGACCTTCACACTACCACCACCATGTTTTACTGCTGGTATGATGGTCTTTTTCTGAAATGCAGTGTTACTTCTACACCAGATGTAATGGGACACACACCTTCCAAAAGTTCACCTTTTGTCTTGTCAGTTCACAGTATTTTCCCAAAACTCTTGGGGATCATCAAGATGTTTTCTGGTCAAATTGAGATGAGTCTTAATGTTCGTTTTGCTCAGCAGTGGTTTTGGTCTTGTCACTCTGCCATGCAGGTCATTGTTGCCCTGTGTCTTTTTTATGGTGTTGTTGTGGATCTTTTGTGATCTCTTGGAATAGCCGACGCTGTGCTCTTGGGGTCAAATCACTTTGTCACACTGGGCAATGTAGGTTTGAATTCAAACCACTTAAGAACCACATCCTGTGTTTGCTTGTGTTTTCTTTGACTAATATTTAAAATGGTTTTGTGATCTGACACATTTAAGTGTGACAAACATGGAAAAAAAAGAAATCAGAAAAACACTTTTCACACGTATATATATATATATATAATATGCAAAAAGACGTTATCCACTTAGTAATGCATTTGCATAATATAGGATTTATGTAAAACAGCAGATTATTAAAAAAAACAATTAATACACGGTTAGTAAAAAAATTCATTTTTTATTATTTAATTTTTTAAATCCAAATGGAAGGAATGTTTTTGAAAATCCTTCAGAATATGCTCAGTTTGGACTGAATTTTCAGAGAAAATTGGTTTTAATATTGAGCCATGAAAATGAAAAAGACAGATAATATGCACTATTTATGGGAATATTGTCACGATATTATAATTTAATTCATGCAACAAACTCTGATTTGGAGATACAAGGCTCTGTCTAAATAGCAGTGGTAGCAAAAATGTGATTAAAACAGAGTTGTCAAAAGCGGCTAAATCTACTTTCTTTGGAAAGTCTGGAACTTTTTGACCCGAGCCAGAACTTCTGATGAACTCTGAATAACAATTGATGAACTCTGGTGACTCGTATTGGATCATTTCTGCTCACATTACATACAACAGCCCTTCAATTAAACCATTGCATCACTTACAAAGTCTCAGCCATTTCTCAATATGAAACCCATTGTAATTTCTCTGATCCCCAGGGCACATTTCCTTTGCCCTCTCCGTGGCCTTTAGAGTCTCGTCTAGAAGCTTTATAATCTCATGGGGTTCCCCCTCCATGTTGTGTCACAGTTTATTTTTCACTAGCACTAGATTTGACTTGCAGGTCAGGACTAGTACCTCCACAGGACAACCCCCAAACACCTCCCACCCTGCATTCTCCATTAGTTCCCTCAGGAGCCTGGACTGCGTCAGAGGGCAACCATTGTACTTAGGGGGTCTGGCAGACTGAACAAGCTCCTGCTGAGAGATGGGACATGCTGGTATGTCATCACTGTCTTCTACAGACCTCCATTCTCTTTAACAAATAAACTGAAATATTAATGAATTTACTGAATCATAATGAACCATGCATTGAATTTATTTAAAATAAAATTGCACCAACAGAAATAAGAAAAGTGAAAGACACTTTGCATTATTTATAATAATTAAAATATACATATTAATATATTTCTCGCATTGATCCCATCATTCTCATTGTTGTGCTTAATTTTATTGCACTTTTATGTGAAAGGTGCATTATAAATAAATATTACTTAATTGTGCTGATGTTACTCACTTATCTGGGCAGTTTTGCAGTATGTTCATACAACGACTAAAATAAGTATTAAACATGTGTAATAAAATATAATAACATAGGGAAAAAGTATTGAAGGCGTTTACTGAAATGGTTCAGTGGGTCTCTTCTATAAACTCCGAGCTTTAGTTCTTTCTGTAGATTTTCTATAGGATTCAGGTCAGGTTATTGGCTGGGCCATTCTAGTAGCTTTATTTTTCTTCTCTGAAACCAGTTGAAAGTTTCATTAGCTCATTTCTTCATCATCATCATCATCATTGTCCTGGTAGATGCAGCAGGTTTTTTTTTATCAAGCCTGTCTCTGTAAATTTTTCCATTCATCCTTCCTTCAATTATATGAACTGTGTCCGCGCCATATGCTGAAGAACAGCCCTACACCATGATGCCTTTTCACCTCTAAACATGATGTGTATTACAGCATCCAAACACTTACGTTTTGGTCTCATCTGACCAGACTATGTTCTCCCAGTTTTTCACAGGTTTGTCTAAATGTTAATCAACAAACTTTAAACTCATTTCAACATGATTTTCCTTCAGCAATTGAGTCTTATGTGGTGAATGTACACACATGACATGGTGGTTGAGAACATTACTTACTTTGAAATTGAATTGTAGCTGTTAATTCCAGGTCATTTTGAAGATCTCCACAAGTGCTCATTGTCTCTTGGACAACTCTTATAACTTCACTCTTCTGGCTGAAATCTTGCTGGGAGAACCTGGTCGTGGCCAGTTTATGGTGATGTTTCCACTTCCAGATTATGGCCCCAACATTCCTCACTGTAACCTTCAGTAGTTTAGAAATTCTTCTGCGACAAATGGTGTCAGTATGTTTTGCAATAGTAAAGTTTTAAGTTTTAAGTTCCTTTAAGTTTTCAATACCTTTCCCCTGTGTAGTTCCATTTTATTACAAATAATGAACATCTATGGTTTGATTACTTTGCATGTGTGGATTAGATGGGTTGTTACAGAAATCTGGTGGTAATTACGTATCAATAGAGCTTTCAGAAATATATTTACTTAGAAAACTGATGACGTGTTCAATACTTATTTTACCCGGTGTATGTAATGTATCATTAAACTAGTTTATCGACAATTCCATCCAATTCAACTGTACACAAATATATTACATAAGCTGTAATTAGCTCAATCAGTTTGTTAAATAATGTGAGTTCAAAAGGCATCTTGCCTTTCCTGTGATGTAATTCGCCTAATTAAGTAGGTAAAACGCTTAACTTCAATTACTCTAACAGATGGAGAACCATGGGGAATTGGTGGCTATAAATTCCAGAAGGATGGTTTAGCTGGAGTTGCTGCTGTTTTGGTTTCTTTCATACAGAGTGTCCATTGTATTCTGGCCTCCCATCACATGATATCTGGTCACCCAGTCTTCATAAGAGTTATCCAGCTCCCTCACAATGTCTTTTCACAATAGAACATTTGTGAAGCCCATGGCAGCTGTTTCTATCCTAGATAGAAACATGGCGAGAGTGAATTTAGAAGGGTAGTAGATCTAAACCCATTCAACTGATCCACCGTGTCTCCACTTTGATAGGTTCCTTCTACCGTTGTCGACTCTTTGTCTGAACAAAAGCCCATTTCATGTTCGCTCTGACTGAAGGAGCTCTTCTGGCCTCAACGTCAGGCTTTCGAACACCAGATGGCATGAACATGTGATTCTGCTCCACATGCGAGGATGGGAAATGTAAACGGAGGACTTGGCATCAGATGAGGTCGACATGTGATGGTTTTCCGCTCTAGGCGAAAACCAGAGTAGACCCTGCAAGATTTGTGATGGAATACACAAAAAATACTGCAAACAAGTATACAACTTTGGTATAGACAGATATATCTGAACTAACATTACGCTTTGGAAGCAATAAATACATTGATCTCTCATCAATCGGCACCAATTGGTTCTAAAATATATATATATATGGTTATATATGGTATATAATATAACTCCACTAATTAGTGTTGCATTTAAAGAAAATAAATGAAGAAACAACAATAGTACTGTTTCCACCCAGCACGACAGAAAAATATGTCCCAAAGATTGTTATCGAGCCCACACAGAGAATGCCAGCGGTGTGAAAATATGTTCATACAATGGCTAAAATAAGTATTGAACATGTCACCAATTTTCGAATTAAATATATTTCTAAAGGTAATGTGGACATGAAATTCTCACTAGATGTTGGTATCAACTCATCCAATCCACACATGCGAAGAAATCAAAACATAGATGTCCATACATTGTGTTATAAAATATAATAACATAGGGAAAAAGTATTGAAGACGTTTACTGAAATGTATTTAATACTTCATACAAAAGAATTTGTTGGTGATGAAACCTCCTGTGTGGATAAACGAGTCACTGTGTTGCTCAGGTGTGAGTCCAGATCTGATCTCAAAGATTGTTATCGAGGCAGATCAGGGCATTTTTAACTGATCATAATCGGCTCAAGCATGAACCAGCAGTGTGAAAATATTTTAAACTAGAAAATGAAAGAAGTCATGTGGCCACGTGTGATACTAGCATTTTGCAAAAACAATAATAACAACCAAACTGATTCAACACCTAAACAATAAACACTCGACGCAATACAACAAATTCGGTCAAGTAACTCACACTGGAGGACTACAGAGACTAAAGAGAAATTTCCTTGTGACAGTGAAAAGGGAAAAGATACAGAGAGGGTAACTGAATTCATTGCTTTGGATGAGCAGCCAATCAGTGTAGAGAATACAGAGCTAGGATAAGCCTCCTCCACAGTACGTTTCAGACGTTGCCCTACCACAGCTTTACAGCAAGGTTCTCCATCACCTACAAGGGGTTTTATCAGACGTGACTGTGATTAGATTTACCACAGATATTTGGAGTCTGATGTTCACCCAGTGTGGATACATATACTCACTGCTCACTGGATTAACCCCTCGTTTAATTTAAAGCGTATGGTATTGAAGCGCATCAGATTGTCTGATCTAATACAGCAGAGAGGGTAAAACAGGAGGTCAAGGACATGCTGGGCACTCGGGAAATAGACAAGAAACAGGTTCACGTCATTTTGTGGGATAATGTGAGAATTCAGTTGTCAGTTGTGGAGCAGATACGTTGGACTTGAATAACCTGTACCTGAAGTGTGATAAATGACCATGGAGGGTGGTGGACGCAAATGGAAATTAATGTTTACTGACGTTCAGAGACACAAAGAGCAAACAGTGATATGATGGGCCATAAGGCAAAAAATGCAGAATAGGTGAGGTCAAAGGCACAGCAAACAGGGAGTAAAATAATCAAGGCAAAAATCAAAATGAGAGTCAAAAAGCAAGTCAAAACACCAAAAATACTAACATACTAACTTCACAACAGTCTGTGAAACCAGCCATCTTAAGAAGCCGTCCTGATTGGTCCTTGACTCCAGAGTCAGCTTGGAAGTGGTCAGTACCACGTGATCATTACTCAGTGACCGCACCATAGCAACCCTCACATGAAGTGGTAGCTGTGGAATTGGAACTGTGGAAAATACAAATATTGAATCAGAATTTGGTATCAGATCAGACTTGCGCAAAAAACATGCCCGTAATATTCATAATAATAATAAGCAAACTATTTAGTGTATATTTGACAACAAAGGCAAAGACCAGGTTTGTACAGGATTAGACCATCTATCCAGGCAGTAGTGGCCTACTGGTTAGGACTTTGATCCACTAATCAGTCTCTAACCAGCCACTCCAAAGTCTTCATTTTGTTTTTCTTCAGCCAATCAGAGGTGGATTATTGTCCTGCTGCAGAACCCAAGTTCATTTCAGCTTAAGGGTCATGAACAGATGGCCTGACATTCTCCTTCAGGAGTTTTTGATAGACAGCAGTATTCATGATTCCATTTATCACAGCAAGTCTTCCAGGTCCTGAAGCAAAACAGCTCCAGACCATCACACTACCACCACCATGTTTTACTTTTGGTGTGATGCTCTTTTTCTGAAATGCAGTGTTACTTCTACACCAGATGTAATGGGACACACACCTTCCAAAAATTTCAACTTTTATTTTGTTAGTCCACAGAGTATTTTACCCAAATTCTTGGGGATCATTAAGATGTTTTCTGGCAAAACTGAGATGAGTTGTTGTGATGTTGTGGGTCTTTTGTGACTCTTGGCTCTTGCGGAAATTTTGGTCGGTCGGCCACTCCTGAGAAGATTTACCTGTGTTCCATGTTTTCTCCATTTGTGGATAATGGCTCGCTGGTTCATAAAGCTTTAGAAATTACTTTATAAACTTTTCTAGACTAATAGATATTAATTATTTTCTTTCTCATTTTGGCTTTTGAGGATCTTTTGGTCGACTTCACTTTGTCAGTCAGGTCATATTGAAGTGATTTCCTGATTGAGAACAGGTTTGGCAATTATCAGGCCTGGGTGTGGCTACAGATATTGATCTCAGGTGTGACGAACCACTCCTAAGTTACGTTTTAATAGGGGGGAAAATTACTTTGTCACACAGGGTGAAGGTAGGTTTGTTTTTCTCTCTTAATAATAAAATCCTTCACTTAAAAAATCTATTTTGTGTTTACTTGTGTTGTCTTTGACTAATATTTAAATTTGTTTGAAGATCTGAAACAAGTAAGTGTATCAAGCATGGAAAAAAATAAATTCTGGAAATGGGCAAACAATTTTTCACACCACTAAACAGATACATTAAAAAAAATTGAATATTGTTAAAAAGTTCCAAAGTTCTTGACATTCCTTTCAGAAAGTGAAATCCATATTATATTTATTCATTACACATAGAGTGACATATGTCAAGCCTTATGTCTTGGAATTTTGATGATTATTTGATTAATATAAATTGTTATATTGTTATATGTCGATAGCAGATGAAATACTGTATATCTTCCAATGGTAGCACCAGCGTTTATTTTTAAAATTATTGGGATGGCCGGTGTTTAATAGAGACAGGTGTTTGTTGGGAACTGATTATTATTCTCCTCATAGACGGAATGGTGATGGTATTTATAACCACAAAATGTAGGCACCTCAAAACATTGTGTGGTTTCTTTGCCTGAATGTTCTTTTTACTACAGACCGGCGTTTACTACAGACCGACGTTTACTACAGACCGACGTTTACTACAGACCGGCGTTTACTACAGACCAACGATTACTACAGACCGGTGTTTACTACAGACCGGTGTTTACTACAGACCGAAGTTTACTACAGATCGGGGTTTACTACAGACCGGCGTTTACTACAGCCCGAAGTTTACTACAGACGACGTTTACTACAGACCGACGTTTACTACAGACCGGCGTTTACTACAGACCAACGATTACTACAGACCGGTGTTTACTACAGACCGGTGTTTACTACAGACCGAAGTTTACTACAGATCGGGGTTTACTACAGACCGGCGTTTACTACAGCCCGAAGTTTACTACAGACGACTTTTACTACAGACTGACGTTTACTACAGACCGGCGTTTACTACAGACCGGCGTTTACTACAGACCGGCGTTTACTACAGACCGGCGTTTACTACAGACCGGTGTTTACTATAGACCGGCCTTTTACCACAGACCAGCGTTTACTACAGACCGGCCTTTACTACAGACCGGCCTTTACTACATACCAGCCTTTGCTACAGACCGGCCTTTATTACAGGCCGGCGTTTACTATAGACCGACATTTACTACATACAAGCTTTTGCTACAGACCAGCCTTTATTACAGACCGGCATTTACTACAGACCGGCCTTTACTACATACCAGCCTTTGCTACAGACCGGCCTTTATTACAGGCCTGCGTTTACTACAGACCGGCATTTAAAGGCTACTATTGGAGACCGGCGTCTATTTGGCTATCTCTTCAAACTTGCCATTTATTTAAAAATGGGCATCAATAAAAGACCGGCTACTAATAGAGGATATACGGTAGTATACATTTTTTTCAGTATCATACCAGAAAAGACATTAATCTTAGAAATATTGCTAAAATAAGGAATATGATGTCATTACATGACTCAGAAAAACTTGTTCATGCTTTTGTTACTTCTAGATTATATTATTGTAAAACATTACTCTCCGGATGTACTAGTAGGTCCATAAATAAACTCCAATTAGTACCAAATGCAGCAGCAAGAGTTCTTACTAGAACCAGAAAATACGAGCACATCAGCCCCATTTGATCTAATTTACACTGGTTCCCAATCAGATTTTGCATTGAGTATAAAATTCTACTATTAACCTATAAAGCACTAACTGGTCTTGCACCACAGTATCTGAATGAACTCTTAGTCCCATATAATCCACCCCGCCTACTTAGATCACAAGATGCAGGCCTTTGCTGGTTCCCCATGTTGCTAAGGTCCCAGCAGGGGGCGGAGCTTTCTCCTATAAAGCCCCACAGTTATGGAATAATCTTACAATTATTGTGCGGGACTCCGATACAATCTCAATATTTAAGTCCAGGCTAAAAACGTATTTGTTTAGTCAAGCCTCCTGTTAGTTCTAGACAAGGGGCAGAACCAGAGGGTTCTCGGACACAGAGTTTTCTGGTAAACTGGGATGCTTGGATGCTGTTGCCCCCCCATCTGACATGTTCACTCAGGTTTGTTGGCGGCCGAGTGGTTGGCTGTGTTGTGACCCAGGATGTGCCCTCATGTCTGTGCTCCTCCTGGTTCTCCCCTTTAGCTGTGCTGTCATAGAGTTTTGTCGGAGCTCCTGCACTCAGAATGTTTATTACTTTAAATATTCCATAACACTAAGCATCCCTAACAGTCTCTCTCTCTCTCTCTCTCTCTCTCTCTCTCTCTCTCTCTCTCTCTCTCT
>JBBIGC010044712.1:0-11643 GCA_037576955.1 Lepidarchus adonis | reverse complement strand
TCTCTCTCTCTCTCTCTCTCTCTCTCTCTCTCTCTCTCTCTCTCTCTCTCTCTCTCTCTCTCGCTCTCTCTCTGTCTTTCTCTTTATCTCTCTTTTCCTGCTGTCTCTTTCTCTCTACCTCTTCTTTATCTGACTAACTGAGCACATTGATTAGTTCAGTTTGTCAGTGGTTACGGAGCGGTAGCAGAACTGGCTTTTCTGGCTTTTTGGTTTTCTTTTCTTTTTTTCTTATTTTGTGTACTTCACCCCTATCTACAGTATCTCTGTGTGGTCGTCGGAGTTGTGTAAGTCATGTGGAAGCACACTAGCAGCAGCTTTAGTGTTTAGAAGGTGTGTAATCAGTGAGCCCTCAGTAGACCAAAGCAAAGCCGAAATCTAAACAAAGCCTCCTCTACAAGCTCAGGTAACATGATGAAATGTTGTGTGGAGCAGTGGAGAGTTAGGACAGTGATCGTGATTCACAACCACAACAATACATTTATCCCAACCCTCAGACTATATTGGAGAATGTCTCCATCCAGCAGCTTAACAAAAGAAAAGTCATCTAACAAAGTGTGTGGTTGCAGGGGCGAAGTCAATGCAGGTTATAATAGAGAGGTGTTTGGTTTGGAGACACATGAACACTTTCAGTTTGAATCCGATATTAACCAAGCAGCTTACCTAACAACTAACTTCTATACCATTTTAGTTGAAATTGCAGTGGAGGAAATAAGGATTTGACTACCCGCTGATTTTATAAGTTTGCCCACTGACAAAGAAATGAACAGTCTATCATTTTAATAGGTTTATTTTAATAATGAGAGACAGAATATCAAAAAGATCACATTATAAAATATATAAATTGATTTGCATTTAATTGAGTGAAATTGTTGTGATCCGAGTAGGAAAACGACACAAACATATAAGGTGTCGTTGGTGAGGATGGTCAGGATGACTAAGAAGATTGTATTGAACTCCCTGTAACTCGCACATCAGTGTTGTCATGTCTGAATTTATGCTGATTGTTTCCTGAACCTGGAAGTCGCTTTGGACAAAAGTGTCAGAAAAATGAATAAATGTACATGTAAATGTAAAAAAATAAATGAGGATCGAACCCAGATAGAAGGGGAATGGCCTACTTCTATCCAAACAAAAATATCAAAAAAATAAAGAAAAATTGCTCTAGGAGTTGCAAGAGAATTAGTTAGGAAAGCCGGAAGGCTAAGGTGAGAATAACTCATAACAAGTTACTAGAGAAGGCTAAACTACGGAGCATGAACGTCCAAGACGTTTTTTGGTTTTTTTGGGGCAGTGGTGGCCTAGTGGTTAGGACTTTGCCCCTAAAATCTGAAGGTTGCAGGTTCAAGTCCCAGCCCAAGCACCACTGAGGTACCCTTGAGCAAAGTACCGTCCCCACTTCACTGCTCCCCGGGCGCTGTTGATAGCTGCTCACTGCTCCACGTGTGCACGTGTGATGGGTGAAATGCAGAGCACAAATTTCATTGTGGTGACTGTGTGACTGTGTGCAGTGGTGTATTCACAATGATCAGAAATCACGAATCACTAATCGAATCACTAATCACTAAGATCAAGCACTGACAGGTCTGTGCGAAGGCTTTAAATAGATGGTCAGTAATTAGTTTCAGGTGAGGCTCGAATACAGGTGCGAGGAATTAGGGAGCGAGCTTCCCCAGAGGAAGGTGTAGGACTCAAAGGGGATTTGGCTCCCTCAGGAGGTGAGAGGATGGAGCGCAATCCCCGGATCCTACAGAAATAAGTATTTGATCCCCTAGCAAAACAAGACATAGAGGTCTGTAATGTTCATAATAATAATAATAATAATAACACACTTCAACTTTGAGAGACAGAATGTGAAAAGAAATCACAATTTACGATTTTAAAAGAATTTACGTGTATAATGGTGCAGAAAATAAGTATTTGATCAATAACAAAAGTTCACATCAATACTTTGTAATGTAACCTCGGTTGTTCAAACATTTCCTGTAGGTCTTCACCAGGTTTGCACACACTGTAGTTGGGATTTTTGTCCATTCTTCCATGCAGATCTTCTCAAGAGCAGTGATGTTTTGGGGCTGTCGCTGGGCAACACAGACTTTCAACTCTCTCCACAGATTCTCTGTTGGTATTGAGGTCTGGAGACTGACTAGGCCACTCCAGAACCTTGAAATGCTTTTTACATAGCTACTCTTTTGTTGCGCGGGCGTTGTGTTTGGGAGCATTGTCATGCTGGACGATTCAGCCACGTTTCATCTTCTGTGCTCTCACTGATGGAAGGAGGTTTTTGCCTAAAATCTCACTATACATGGCCCCATTCATCCTTTTCTTAATTCAGATCAGTCGTCCTGTCCTCTTTGCAGAAAAGCAGCCCCAAAACATAATGTTTCCACCCCCATGCTTCACAGTGGGTATGATGTTCTTGGGCTGCAACTCAGCATTCTTCACCTTCCAAATACTGTCAATATGGTGCTTTCTGCAGACAAATTCTTAAATAGGCATGGGTGTGATTGTGTGTGTGTGTGTGTGTGTGTGTGTGTGTGTGTGTGTGTGTGTGTGTGTTTGCTGTATCCCTTATCATGCATTTCTATATTACATGCTGTTTTTGTCGTCACTTTCCTTGCAGGCATCCTCTGCTTTGCCAATGAAAACCTTAATGGCAAGATGGGTAACATACAAAGATGAATGCCTCCAAAACAACAGCAGAGATCCCCCGGTCACAGGTAAGCTGTGTTTCAGTCCTATCATCAGAGATTGTGCAGACACTGTTCTCACAGAGTCTTGTATAGCTATGGTGTGAGTGTCGTTAGATCAAAGATGTCACCCCATAGCCTTTATGGCCATGATACAAGCACCCACTCATTCTAGCTAAAGCAGAAGACCTGACCCTGAGACCTTTTTTCTTTGCACATAAGAACTGAAGCTATGCTTTTTTATTGTCACTCCAGAACTGGAGTCAATTTTATTAGAAGGATCCAATGGCACTTGACTGTTTCTGTTAAATTTTGAGACTGATTTTGTTACCATTCCAGGAGAAATGTATATATTTTGTAAATTATTACTTTTAAAAGTGTTGGTTATGGTATGCCAATTATAAAGTAACATTGTTAGAGTTTAGCTAGACTTCACAGAATAACCCACTCATCAGAAAATTATATAAACTTTGTGTAATTCAGTACATTATTGGATTTAAGTGGAAATATTGCTTCTTCAGAAGGCTGTCCCGTTTTTTTCTGTTTACACAGTTACATAGAAGGGACCTTCTTAACAACACTACATACTTACTAATTAACTAAATGACAGAACTTACACATACAGACATTTATTTTTAATCTCTAAGAAACTGGCTCTTCCTTAGTGTAAGCTGATTCCTTTGATTCAGGCTCAAACATAAGGTTTTCGGCCTTAACAATCTTCTGTTGCTTCACTGTAAATTAGCCAATCAGAGCAGAGCTCTGTAGAACAGCTGCTGGGAATTATTCTCCCCAGCCAATGTCAATTAGTCCATGTAAACATTAGGTAATAATTTAAAAAAACTAGATAAAATGCATTCTGTGGCAATTTTAAGTTATACTGTAGTAGGCAATGTAACAGCTAATAAATTACTTACATTATTAATCATTGTAAGCTTTTCTTCACTACCTGAGCCTGCATGTAGTTGTATATGTGTATGTGCAGGCTTAAACTAGTGCGGTAATTCATTTCCTTTTAGCTAAAGCATTTAACTAACTAACAAGAAAGCTAATTAGCCAGATTTAACTCTTTATAGAAGTAACCACGTCTGTATGTAGGAGATACAACTTCAGTTCCTTTGTATTTTGACACATTGAAAATTAAAACAAAATTCAGTGATTTGCAAATCTCATAAATCCATTTTTAGACATTTATAGTGTAAAAAGAAAAAGATGTAAGAACATTTTGCAACAGGGTATGATTGGGTATAAAAAGAGCATCTTAATATTCAGTGGTTATGATCTTAAAGCGCTACATTAAAAACAATTGTGATTCTGTCATGTGAATTACTGCATGGTTTGAAGAACACTTCCAGAACTCATTGTCTGAACACAGTTCACTGTACCATTCACAATTGCTGGTTAAAGGTCTGTAATGCAAAGATGAAGCCATATATGAACATGATCCAGAAATGTTGCCATTTTCTCTGGGCCAAGGCTAATTTACAATGGACTGAGGCTAATCTAGTTTAGCAGCATGGTTTCGTAGTTAAAAAGTCCAGGTGCTGCCTGAGAAAATTTAGCAAAATGTTTGGCTCATAATGAAACAAAAAAACAACAAAATTGACCCAGGACTATTGAACAGCTAGAACCCTTTATCAGTTCCCAGAAATTTATAGACTTTAATTACTTTATTTTCTTCCTTAAAATGGTATATTTACATGGTACTCAGTTTAAACATTTGATATGTTTTCTATGTTGTATTGTGATTAAAATGAGAGTTTTAAACTTACACTGTAGCTTATTTTGTAAATATGTACCATATTTCCCCAACAATAGGCCACAGCTTAAACATTGATTTTACAAACCTGGTATGAGATATGGTTTGCTTAAATGGGGCGGTCTATCTAAAAACATGAAAACACATTTGCTTAAAGTATAATTTTCTTAGAAAATTGCATATATTACATCCATAAACCTACTCAATTGCGATCTGTGCTGCTTTTACTTTCGCTGATGTCGGACACGCATTCATCTCGGTTATTGCAGACATTTTCTACGGCCTATAACGTGGACCGGCCTATCATTGGGGAAATACGGTAATTAGATGATTATATATCAGTGATATTGCAAGGTTGTTAATAACAGAGGATGGGGAGGAACAATAAGGAGATCTTTAGTGTTGAGATTTAACCTTCTCTGATGTGTGGTTGGCTGTGTTGTTCAGGACTTGTATGCAACAGGACATTTGATAAATATGCCTGCTGGCCTGATGGGTTGCCCAACACCACTGTGAGTGTCCCCTGCCCTTGGTACCTGCCCTGGCACAAAACAGGTGAGAGTCCAAACACAGCAGCAAGGAAGAAAGAGAAAATGTGTGTTTGCATGCTTAAACACTAATCAACACTTGCACGTCTCATGGTTCAGTATGGCTAAGACTTCTAGACCAAATGGGCTATGTGTTTGTGGTGTGTTTGTCATAATCTGGCATAAATGCTGCCCAGGAATTATTGAGGTATATATGTAAACATTTAAATACTTAGATTTAAGAGTGTTTTTTTTTTATCATGGGTTGCAACCCAGTTTGGTTTTGTTCTGTGTCACCACATTACAAAGAATCTGTCGTCACATTCACCTGATATATGAATTGTGAGGCGAGTTTAGAAAATGTATACGCACTTTTTAAGACCAATTCAATGTTCTGTGTTGTGTAGATACATTAATCATCAGGCTGACTAGTTACAACTGCTCTGTCATGGTTACTCCTGTAGCTCATTCATCTTTTTTAATGTTTGGAGCTGCGAGCTGAGGCTGCCTTCTTCAAATATCCCCAGAAACACAACACTTGCATGTATCCATGTCTTTCTCCTACTTATATTCTCCTCAGGTTTTTATGTGAAACAAAAGAGCTGATATGATTAACGGCTGGCGGTTAACACTAATGCCTTACTCCAAAAAGCTCAAGCAGTTTCTCACAGACACCTTTCTGTGTGGAGTTTTCAACCTTTCTTGTGTTTGTGTGGGTTTCCCCTGGGTAATCCAGTTTCCTCCCACTGTCTTGTGGTTTAAGTTGATTGGCTACTCTGAATGGATTGTCCTGTGATGGCTTGGCCTCCTGTCCTGGAATCGTTTACAGCTTCCCTGAGACAAGAATAGGATAATTAATGATTTTCAGGTCAAATAGAAAAAGTAGGGGAAGAGGCACTGATGGCAACCTGGAGAGCAGTAGTGAGTACCTTCCAAAAGCAGTCAGAGAAGAGACAAACCGCAAACAAGCAACGGGGCGATCCATAAGGCTCACGTGGACATCAGTGTGGCACGTGACAGGTGCACCCCATTCTTGGTAATGGTTTTTGCTGATGGCAGGCGCCAATTTCAGCAGGAAAGTGCACAATAATAGGACTATAAACAGTGTTCAGGAATGGTTGGAGGAACATAAATGTGTTGCCCTGTCCTCATAACTCCTCAAATTTAACCCTGAGCTATCTGTGGGATGTGCTGGAGGCAGCTCTGCTTCGCAACATACCATCCATGGCAGATCTTTGGAAAATACCAGAACTTACATTCAGACCTGACTGACTAAAGCATTATTTCCCTTATACACTGTGAATGCAAAGTGTTTTGTGTAGAAGAGTGTAGCTGAGGGAGAACTTTGGTCCAGGAGAGACCCAGCTCTACATAGTTTTGGATGTTTATACTTCTATTCTTCTCATTAATTCATTCATTAATTGAGCAATATAAACACTGAAAATAATTTAATGCTAATTTTCACACTTCACCCCTAGGCCTCTTACAGTTAACACACCTTTTGACTGATGCATAGTGGTGTATCCCTGCAAGTAGCCATAAAACCATGTGTGTTTGCTACAGTTCGGCAAGGCATGGTGTTTCTGGAGTGTGATGCAGATGGCCAGTGGGCCAAGAAGAAAAACACTAGTGAGTGTGAGCCAAATGACCCAGACCAGATGGAGAAGGTATGTCTGAAAATCATTCATTTGGCTTATACAGAAGCCATAGTAAAGCATAGAATGAAAGCAAGACATTTTTTTCATTGCCTTTCCTACTTGCATGCTTATATGTCCACAGCAGTACTACGGGAAGATCCTCAGTAAGTTCAGGGCCATGTACACTGTGGGTTACTCTCTCTCCCTTGGAGCACTGGTGCTGGCACTGGGGATCCTTGTGGCTTTCAGGTAACAGTCTTACTTTAACACTGACCGACAGTGCTGGACCTTGGTGGCAAATATCAAACCAATTTGGATAATAGTAAACCTGGTAAATATTCTAGGTGCTTTAAAATAAATGAGGCATACGCTCATCATGATACTCGAGGTAGTATTTTACATCAGGTGAGATCCACATTGTGCACTCTGGGACTGAACGTAATTGTCACTGTATCAGTCACTCCTGAATGGTCAGAAAATGACTTTTTCCTAAACACCACTGAAGCCAGACCAAGAAATTTAAGACTCAAGAAACATTGACAAGATCCATCAGAACAGAAGGTGTTGAAGTGTAGTGAAGTACCTACAATATGTGTAGGTAATGAATCTAAATACTGATGAGTGTTTCAGGGCTTTATTAATTAGGTGCTATTTTTGACACCATGCTTCTAAAAGGCCTGGGAAAATCACTTGACTCTTTGCTATTTTAAATTATTTTATGACATATTTAACCCAGGGAACCACTGGATCAGATACAGCTGCAGAAAGCTGCTCCTTTGAATCTGGGGGAGTTGCTTCCAGCACTCATTGGCCACAGTGCAATCATTATGCATGTTGAATTGCAGCTTTCCATGTGTTTCTGTCAGTGTATTAAAGATGGACAAGTAATCCTTCATTTTCTATTGTTGGATCATGTTTTTTTTCAAAGTTAATGCATGAGCTCAGAGCACAGTTCATATTGGTAAATGTATTATTGTGCTTAACATCGTATTACATTGTTGTGTGACTTTGACTTCTATTAATGTGCTAGATATAAAAAAAAAATATTAAAAATCGTCACATTTTGTACAAATAAAAACAACACTGAGAAATTAAGTAATTAAAACATACACATGTTTTCAGCAGGTAATTGTATGATAAGAGGAATTAAATTCACTGTGGTGTGCCACAAGGATCTACTCTTGGTTCACTTTTATTCTGTTCATTTTTCCATCCATTCAGTGTTAGCGTTTGTATTTTTACACATGATGCAAAGGTACTGTATGTACAGTATATGTAGGCATTTGATAATAATACCAGCGTTTATTAGCAAGTTTCAAAGCATCCAGTGTTTGATTTCAAGCAACACTTGAGTAATTTGAATTAAATTAGGATGGATTGCCTGAAATTAAAATGAAGAAAGAGAGAACATATAAGCTAGGAAGGAGTTTGGCTTCTTAAATGAAGCCTTACATTCAAGATGCCTTAAAGACATATTGATGTCATTAGAGTAAGGTAAGGTGATCTTTCAAAGTACTACCAGAACTAGATTTTCCTTTCCCTATATGTGAAAAGTTGACTAAGGCTTTTGTTTTCTCTTACATACACAATTGTCACACGCTATTAACCAGGGAGCTTAAAATAACAGACTGCAGCTTGCACAAAATGCAGCTGACAGAGAATGATCATCAAAACAAAAAGAGAAAGCACATCACATCTGGTTACACAATGAGCAGTGCTCCTTTGTTATACATTAATATGACTTTTCAAATGAATTAGGCCTCCTACTTCTAGTTTTGAGCTGATGATTGTCTCTCAGACAGCAGTGCTCACTAACTCTTTTGTTGCTGTGGTAATTCTAGGAAACTACACTGCATGAGGAACAACATTCACATGAACCTGTTTGCATCCTTTATCCTGCGAGCCTCATCAATCCTCATCAAAGATGCTTTGCTGGAGAAATCAAACTTTAACACTGACCCTGGCATCACCACTGACATGGAGATGGAGTGGCTCGTCAAGAACCAAGTCAGAACCCAGATAAATCTCTTTCACACACTTTAGCATTGAGTCTTCCAGTCCCAGTTCAAGATTGTTCTTCAGAATTGAGTGTTTTACCTGACAAGACTTCTAAAAGGCTTTCGCTGAATAAAGACTGGTTAAACTGCATGTGACTGCAAGGTGACCTATGGATATGAGGTATACCTTTGCAGTGCGAATAATTTATGAGGCACTTGAGGAAAATTAGTGTTAAAAAGCCTTTATTAGACTTGGCTATCAATTAGAATATGCCTACATGTAGTCATATTTTTATTGATAGTCAAGTGCCTCATGAATTCTTCGCACTTATGAATCGTTTTTGATCTCTGATTGAGGAGCACCAGAGGAACACACTTTCTCTACACCCAAGCAGCACTTCCAGAAATTTGTTTGCTAATACCTTCGCAGTCTTGGGCTGAGACCTGGAAAATTATAAATGATAAATTACAGGTTTAAATGCACCATTAGAATGGCTGTGGTGGCTACAGGTTTGCAGTCAGAGAACATTTTGCTATGAAGGTTCCTAAATGGTTCTTAAATGTACAGTCCTTTCATTGTTATGGAACCATGACAATATGGAAGATTCTGATTTACAAAAATGTTTTTTTAAGGAACCATCCATTAAAAAATCTATTTCATCACTCCACCAAAGCCTTTTGGGCACCTTCATTTCTCATTTTTATTCTGTGAGGTGTGATATTTGTGTAGTTTGATGTACCAACAATTTCACAGTTTTAAATGTTTTCCTTTCCAACCTCTCTTCATCCCTTAAATAAGTTAGCTGTTTAATTTAAGGCCTTTAAGACCTAACACCTTGTATAACTTCGTTGTGAACGAGTGGGGCTAGTTGTAACCATTACTGTATGTTGAATGGGCTTGTAAACAATTTGTTTATTGTGGCATTAAAACAAAACTCCATTTGGACTGTTTTTTTATTTTAATTTCCATATATGGCTTGGGGAGTGATGAGTACATTATGACACCTTACATTTTAAATTGTACAATTTGTACATTTACTTGTACAAGGTCATGAATTTATGAGTTTAAATAATGTTGATCTACTAAAGACTTTCTGAGCTTGAACATGGAGCTGTATTTTATTGTAACTGCAGTTAGTTACAAACAACTGGAACAAAATAATCACTTAAATAACTTGATGCTTCTGTACTTTGTGTAAGAAGGCTTTTGTGTGACGTCCCTTATCAACATGATAGGTTTCGCAGACTGCTGTCGGATGCAGGGTCGCAATGGTGATGATGCAGTACAGTATCATAGCTAACAGCTACTGGCTGCTGGTGGAGGGCATCTACCTACACAACCTGCTGGCAGTGACGGTTCTGACTGAGGGCAACTACTTCAGCATTTACCTGCTCATAGGCTGGGGTGAGGACTGAAGATCTACTTGTGTGAAGATGTGGAGGTTTCATGTCTCTAGTCTGTGAAACTTACACTGTTTTAACAAGAAAAATGTCTTTAATTTAACAAACAACAGAACTGTTAGTATGAAATATACAGTTCTGTGCAAAAGTATGTGCATCCCTGGTCAAATAGCACTTTTAGTTCATTTAAGGGAAAATATATACGGATACACTAGAGAGAGCAAACTACTTTGCAGTTCAATATAGAATTTCTTTTTATTTGATTAATTTAGCACGGGAAAGAAGAGAACATCATGCATTTTTACAGATTAATAGGTAATAGGTTAAAATGCAGAAGGTATGTACCTATTTTACTTACCAGGAGAATTCAACCTACACTACAATTGTATAAGTTCACTTGTATTTCTTATATAATTAATATAAGGTGTGAAAGTGACGATTTGGCGATTTAGCAAATCACACACAAAATGCACCGCAACAAATGTGACTGCTAAACATGTTGGGCAGCTACCAACAACACCCGGGAGCAGTTGGCAGGATGGTAACTTGCTCAAGGGTTCCTCAGTGGGCTGGGACTTGAACCTGAGATCTTTCAATTCCAAGTGCAAGGTCCTAACCAGTAGTCCACCACTGCTCACAGTGCAGTAAACAAGCGCAGTTAAAAAACGATGTATTTGTTATTATGATTTGATCCAGTTTTGTGTTGTCTTACTGTCTTTCTCTTTCCAACAGGTGCTCCGCTGATGTTCGTCTTACCCTGGATCATTGTGAAATACCTCTATGAGAATGAGGAGTAAGTTTCCCATTGCAGTGATGGACTGAGGCCCCATCCAAATGTAGCTGGGTATTTTTGAGAACTGTGATTCTTGGCCTTCCACACGCAAACAGCGTTTTTGTCTCTGAAAACTGAGATTTTCTAAATACCTTCCAAGGTGGAGCCTTTTGAAGATGCTGTTTTTGTGTTTATGTATGAAAACGCAGTTACTTTCCCTCCATTTTCTGCCAACTTTGGGTAAGAACAGTGATTAGTGGGACAGTTTTGAAAACGTGCTCGTGCTTCCACAAAAATGGTGTAGACTTCACTGCTGTCTCTTTGTGACCTGCTTCAACCGCACATCAAAGGCAACAAACAAAAATGAGGTCGTCTGTCTGTGTGGTAAAAAACATTGCTTGCACTGTTTATTATTTAGCTGATGGGGGAGATTACACATTACTGGCTTTTGATAACGCTTCACATGTTTTTTGCGTTTATGTGTGGACAGGGACGTTTACAAAAATGTTGGAATGGGATTTTTTTAAGAATACCCGGCTACATGTGGACACTGTCCCTCTCACTCTAATAATTATGATGATGACATTTCAATGCTTTTTGGGGAAAATCGAATTATTAGCCAATCTGGAATCTGGTTCCTTGTGGGAATTAACAAATAACATTTTTGTGAAGTCCAAATAAACTAAAATGATGACATCGTGTCATCTGAGTTATTGAGAAAACGAGAGAGAGAGAGAGAGATAGAGATAGAGAGAGAGAGAGAGAGAGAGAGAGATAGAGATAGAGAGAGATAGAGATAGAGATAGAGAGAGAGAGAGAGAGAGAGAGAGAGAGAGAGAGAGAGAGAGAGAGAGAGAGAGAGA
>JBBIGC010044702.1:0-11644 GCA_037576955.1 Lepidarchus adonis | reverse complement strand
CTCTCTCTCTCTCTCTCTCTCTCTCTCTCTCTCTCTCTCTCTCTCTCTCTCTCTCTCTCTCTCTCTCTCTTTTCTGTCTTTTATCACATTGCTAGCACATAGCCTCCTTTATCTGAGTACCTTTATATTAGTTATTGGTTTAACTTAACCCAAAATATATGTTTATAGACCTCAGAAGTCTTCATTCTGTAGTCAGTTAAGTGCCTATATTAGAAAGTCTGGGCCGTTTTATTACACATAACATGGGTCATATAAATTATCAGGTTGTTTACCAGTAATGCTTTTGTGCACTGAAGTGACATTGCATGAAATGCCTACTATTAATTTTTAATCTTCAATACTGTTCTATAACACATGTGAACTGTACTCCATTTCTGCCAAAGTGATTTAAACACTCCTGACAAACCTTGCTACAGTAGGTTTTTTGATGATGTATCAATGTAGTGTAAGCTATAGTAGTCAGAATTATATTCTTAGGTCAACGTAAATTTTTCAACAATCTGGTTTTATTTGGAGGGTAAATATCCATATGATATATTTTTGAAACAATGTAAATCTGCTGAAGAACTAAGAAAAGAGAGAAGACAGAAGCTGAGGATGTTAAATGACAAGGATGCAGATTTCTATGTATGTGAGTTAGTACTGCTATTCCTGTGTTTTGCATGATCCATAGCTCTCTATAGTCTCAGTGACAGGTAATGGCATGTTTTTAATTGCTGCAGTGAAAATGAATGCATGCCCGATTTCATTAGGCATAAATAATTTGGCCACTTGGGTATGTGCTTTCGCAATTACTTATTCTTTTTGTATTCCAAATTACCTATTCTTTCAGATGTTCCTCTAACATGATTAGCGAGCTATGCAAACTAGCCACTGGGTTTTTATCAGGTCTCCTTATTTTTAGTTTGTTTTCTTTTCCTCTATTATTACATTTGGTGCAGGCAAGGAAATCTGTAGATGTTGGAGGTGTGTTGGAAGATTATCTTCTTGTTCTTTTCAAAGAGAAGCTGAAAATAAACTACTGTTTATTTTACCATAAGTTCCAAGAAGTCTTGCATTAAATTTGAATGCGTATCATTTCCACATAAATACGTATCACATCAGCACAGTCACTGCCAAAAGTAAGTAAAGTAAAAGACAGAATTGGGTTGATATGATCTATTTTATTCATGTGGAAATGTATACATTTAAACCAATCCATTCAATGCATCTGTTCTCCCTAATTACTGCATCTTCTGATGAGCCTATAAATGAAATATGAAATAGAAATTAGTCATTTCTATTTATCCATTTAACTAATAACCAACATTCTAGGCATTTATATTGCTACTATATGCTGTCCATTTATCTTGAGTAAACACATGCAAACACACAGACTGGATGAGCATATGGGAGATGCAGGTGAGTACCATTGTTCCTGTAGGGAGGTTTGATGGATCAATGAAGGTGTTAACCCTACACTGAAGCTGATCAACAGTGAAACTATAAAGTGAAAGTGATTCAACACAGATTCAAGTAGATCACTTTTGGCAATCTTCTTGTATCTCCATAATAAAGTCACCTCTGCATCAATCTGACCAATATTTCTTGGGAAGCAGAGATGCCCTAATGTGGTCCTGGAGAGCCTGCTGTCAAACACACCTGGTTCACACCGGGTTGGTGTAATGAACGTTTTTGAGGAGGGAAAAAATCAAACTGCAAGATACCAGTGAACCACCAAAACATAATTCTCCTCATTTATGCACACATTATAATAGTCAAAAGCCTTTTGTTACTTGTTTAACACACAGGTGTAAAATACTCTCGTTTGTTTGATTGATTAGTTACTCAACTACTCTTGTGGATTTAGTATGGATCATTGAATAGGATTATTGTTATTATGGTTACCAAGAATGAACTTTGACCCTTATACAATGCATGACAAGACTAATGACCAATGATCATTTGCTATTTCCAAAACCAAAAAGACTAGCATGAACATATTGCCTTACAATGTGTTCAAATCTGTTTTTTTTATTAAGAAACATAAAAAGTATTTACTAACATAAAACAGTTGTTTACTTATAGTTTTGATATATTTTGTAACACTCAGCTTACTATTCCTTTATCTTCTCTGGCCACTCTCAAAAATAAAGGTTCCACACTGGTCTTAGGTCTGGATATGCAATTCTGGGACAAGTGTTCAGTATGTATTATGGCAATATTATTTAAACTTTTAAAAGTTTCAAATCATTACAAATAAATAATAGTAACCTTCGTGAGGAAACCAAAAGAGGTTCTTCTATGGCATTGCTGTAAAGAACACTTTTGGGAATCTTTAGAATCTATATGTAAGGGGCGGTGCCCGAGTGACATGGCTTCCCTCGCTGGTTGAAAGGCTGGCACCCCTACCCCAGGGTAGCGACGCTATCTCCAGACATGGGAGCAGTGAGCTGTGGGAGTAATCAGGTGCTGATATGAGCCAGCTGGCCCAGCAGCTTTATATGGCTTGGTTGCTTCTGGATGTGGACACGAATGCAATTCTATGCTCTGTCATGTCCAGGAGTCTGCCAGTAAAAATCGATATGGTCCTTGGCTTTACCCATGGACTTCTATCCACTGTCAGCAAACAGCCATCCATTGCAGTTTTCAGCAGGTAACCACACTGGCTCTCCCCAGTGCCCAGACACAGTTGTTCTGAAGAGAAAGGAGGTGTGTGCTGGTGGTGGAGGGAGAGGGTGGAGGCTACTGGGCAGTGTGGGCTCGATGAACGCCGTGTGGGATGGGTGTTGGTTTTGCTGGGGGACTGATGGTCATTTTTCAGGCACATCCGGGCTATGCGGTCCCCCTTGGGGAGCCCCGTGTTGAGGGGCAATGCACATGGGTTCATTTCTGGAAACACATGCATGCTGCGTGGTTCCCCGATCCTGCCTGTTGTGTGTTTGCAGATGGGATTCAATAACCCAGGGACACCTCACCATGTATCACCACTCCATCATAAGTGTGCTCAGTTGTTTTGTTTTCCACACACTTGGATCAATGTGTGAGATGCTCTTGCGTTCAGCTTTTGCTGGCACTACTTTCAGGGAGGGCTGAGGGCAAGCAAGCTCCTCTGTTTATGTTCCCCCTTGCACATGGGTCCCGTCATTTTATCCTGCATCAGCGGCACACACACCGGCGCATTACAGAATGAAGGGCAAGTTTGATGTGCATGATGATCTGTCAATTCTGTTTAACTACTGTTAAAAACACATAATGTAACTCTTTAGGCCTAAAAGCAATTTAAATATGTGGGAAGTTTGAGTGCTGGAAGAACTGGAGGGCTCAGGCATTATTCCAAGGGTAGAACTATCACTATATAATACTATATAAATATTGCCTCAAATGAAACCTTCTTAGACTTTAATAAGTTACTGCAAACCTTGTGACCCACGGTATTAAACATCCTGAAAAATAGGCCTCCCCAAAACTATACAATATCATCAAAATCGTCAAATTTAAACTTCTCTCTATGACATGCTTATTATAATTTTGATTTTACGAATTGATAATATTACAGCATGAACAGTATTTGTGCATGAGAACAGGTTTGTACGTTAACATGGTGCTAATTAAAATGTCCTTCCTCATTAGTGGAGATTGGCCTGTGTGTTTTGGACATTCTGTGTGTCCCTGGCAGAGGAACATGAGGCCAAATTTAGACATGTGTGTCACTGGTTCCTCGCCCATCAGATGGACATCACCAACACAACAACAAAACTGGGGCAACCATTCATCCCCATGGACCATGGGCTGCTGCTCTCTCTCTCTCTCTCTCTCTCTCTCTCTCTCTCTCTCTCTCTCTCTCTCTCTCTCTCTCTCTCTCTGTCCCCCACATCTTCTCTCACAAGTAGTGTACCAGAGCTGTCTTAACCACAAGTCTCCAAACCAATATCCCACAATCCTTTGCGACGGGTGCATGTGACACCATCGCCTGCCCACCGATGCCTACACCTCCGTTGTCCGTCATGCTTGCACACCTCCAATGTCCTCCAGTGTCTTCCACATTCTGCATTTACAAACAGCTTCAAATCCTCAATAACAACAGACATAGAGGAAAGTTTCCTCACAATCACTTTCTTAAGCCCCTATTTAAAGGCAAAGTGTGTAAAAATTAAGTTTGCAGCTTATATAGTATATATAAGAATAATAAAAGTCAAATATAAAAAATTCCAATGTCAGTAATGATTAAGAATGACTAGTGATTGACTGGAAAGCGTAACAGCCATAGATAAATAGTATAAGTGAATAAAATAAAGACAGTGTGATGGTACAATAGTTTACACATGTACTGCAGTACAGAATGTGATCATGACAGTGACATCAGGAAGGAGTAATAATTGTGCAACTGGCTCAGATTTGGTTCTTTTACGGTGGTAAAACGCATTGAGTGAGGTCAGTAGTATCAGAAAGTTGAACCGTCACTCTTGTTAAGTTTTGTGTTGTCGGGAACTGCACAGATACGTAAGGTTAGTTGGTGGTAGGTACCAGTTTTGGCATGGCCAGTAGAAGGTGCTGGCAACCACATTCTGTGGAACGGTGTACACGCCAGCAGACATTAAGACGCATCTCTTGTTCAGAAGAATCAAGCCCAAAGTCCTGCCACACGGGCGAAGTTGTCCCTTTATGAATGAATTGTCAAGTTGGATTATGTTTGGTAGGTACACACCACACACCACACACAACAAGATCTGCAAGTCATCACAATTAGGCCCTCAGATTCTTATGGCCCTGCTTCCAACACATCAGCTTTAAGAGCTGACTGTTCACTTGCTACCTAATATATCCCGCCCCCCTGACAGGGGCCAGTGTAATAAAATAACTAGAGTCAATGAGGAGGGACCTACTCACTATCAGAAAGGTGGTCTTAATGTTATGACTGATCACGAGGGGGATCTGCTCAACATTAGGCAGATGTATACTCGACAGGCAGGTGGTCTTAATGTTATGGCTGATCACGAGGGGGATCTGCTCAACATTAGGCAGATGTATACTCGACAGGCAGGTGGTCTTAATGTTATGGCTGATCACGAGGGGGATCTGCTCAACATTAGGCAGATGTATACTTGACTTTGCAGTGTCTGCTCCTTTAACAATGACTATTGCATTATGAGAATTGTGGGAAACGTAGTCCAGTACCTCACACTGTGTTATGGTGAAAGACGAGATGGTTCAGGAAGGATCAGCCTTAACAAAACGACTCTTCATGCCCATGTGAGTCTAGTGGCACTAAGGCGCTCCTGTGTGTGTGTGTGTGTGTGTGTGTGTGTGTGTGTGAGAGAGAGTGTGTGTGTGTATGAAGACACTGTTAGTGTGAGAGGGATGACTGCCATGTCACTCGCTGTAACATTCACGGCCGGTAATCGGGCCATTATTAGACGAGGAAGTGAGGCGCTGAAGGGAGCACGGAACCAGTGGAACGAGATAAATAATTGAAGGCAGTAATCAGACCATCCAAACCACACCCATTCACTCTGTCCCTCCACACACACACACCCTCCTCCATCA
The DNA here is from genome assembly GCA_037576955.1 of Lepidarchus adonis. Taxonomy (NCBI): domain Eukaryota; kingdom Metazoa; phylum Chordata; class Actinopteri; order Characiformes; family Lepidarchidae; genus Lepidarchus; species Lepidarchus adonis. Next base: position 6,118 of record JBBIGC010044702.1, on the reverse strand, counting down.
GACTTGAGTGTTCGCCTCATCCCCAAAAACTCATTCCAGTGCATTAGCCTGAACCCCAAGCAGCAGCTCCACCCCCCTGTCCTCTATCATCACTCCAGCCATTTCCATGGAAGTGATACTGGCATCGTGGCATGTGGGCACTATGGAGTGTGTGTGTGTGTGTGTGGTGGTGGTGGTGGTGGTGGTGGTCGGGGGGGTATTTTTTCAGAGGGTGGCCTGAGGTCACCGCTTTCTGTGTGTGTCTTTGCATGTGCATTGGGATCACTGCTGCTGACACATACACACACACACACACACACACACACTCTGACACTTCCCCATAGGGATGTGGAGCAAAGGGTGGCAGACACAGACTGAGGGTGGAAGCCACTCACACAGACACACAGACACACACACACACACACACACACACACACACACACGCACACACACACACACACACGCACACACGCACACACACACACACACACACACAATAACAATTCCCCTTGGGCACAAGGAGCCTGGGTTGGCAGATGCAGACTGGTGTGGAACCCACTTTGTCTGTATAAAACAGACTGTGTACTATGTGTGTGTGTGTGTGGGTGTGTGTGTACATACTAAATAAGACCACTAGGCCCAAAATTGGACTTTTCTGCCCTTTGCGCAAAATAAAAATCCTATCGCTCAGGCACTGAAAATGCTAAATTGAAATTCATGTGATGCAAAAATAAATCAGTCAGAGATAGAGAGAGAGATGTGAGAGAGAGACAGACAGAGCTGAAGATGGGAGGGAAAATGCAGAGAGCGGAGTGGGGGCAGGGGGGAAGACGCTAATAGAAATGGACAGGCGGTCAGAGAAAAGAGGAGTACAAAGGAGCGAGGGAGTGAGATTAAGAGAAACAAAGAAAGGACAGATCGCAGTTACAGTCCCATATCAAACAAACTTTCCTGAATTTTCACTGCATGCTTGAGGCTCTGAACACAAGTCCTTACAGAAAACAACTGTGGGAACAGCTCTGATTTTAAATTTTTGTGATGTCACAAAAGCCAATGCATTTACAGTTTAGCCCTGACCATTCCCAGTGACGTAGACTTCTATACTGCTTATTGAATGGGTCACAATAAAGAGAAGCCAATCAGAATGGAGCTAATTAACATAAATCAGTTTTAAAGACTCAAGTTGTTTAGTTTTAATGAATTTACCTTTTTTAATTTCCCTTTATTAAAAAAAAAAAGCTCAGAAAATGGCTGAGACATAATATCGGGATAAGATTCACATCTAAAAAAATTTTTTCAAACGTTAATGGCAGTGAGGTACACTTTATTCATATTTTACTATTCTAAATATTAAAATATGTGTAACATTTTTGTCATTTTAAATTTGAATACAATGTCTAAATACAATGTAGACATTGCGCTCAATATTCTCAAAACGTTTTCTGCTTTATGGATGCACAGGAAATTCAGGAACATTTCACGTCAAACCATTCTGAATGACTCAAACACTGATTTTGGAAGAAATTTCAAAGAAAAAATGAAATTCCTCTTAAAACACAGTGATTAGACTCACTCCAGTGTAAATATTTGAAGCAGTCATGGCCACTGCCACAACAGACCTTAATATACAGTCATGTGAAAAAGTATTCAGTTCTCTATTAAGAAATGTTCACATATTAATGTGTATTTTTTTATTTATCTCTGGTAATTTAATTTTGGATAAACAACAGAAATTAACTATGATTTATCTATTAAACAAAAGATCAACAAAAATGTGTATTCTAAAGAGGAAGAATTTAGGACACCCTACCCCCTTTTAGCTAGTGTTACCCCCTTTGAATGAAATAACCACACTGAGATGTTCTTGTAGTCATCTACCAGTCTCTGAGATATTACTGGGGAAATGTCTTTCCAATTTTTAGTTTTCAGCCTTCAGTCCTTGGTGGATTTACTGGTATGTTTTTGGTCATTGTCGTGTTGCAGGGTACAGTGCCACATCAGCTTCTGCTGATACCCACCAGAATTCATGTTGGATTCTATGATGGTGAGCTGGTCAGGTCCAGCTGCAGCAAAGCATCCCCAAACCACGACACTTCCACCACCATGCTTCACAGTTGGTATGATTGTCTTTTTCTTGTTTGCTGTATTTGGTTCACACTAGACATGTCTTCTGTTCTATTGTCCAAATAATTCAATTCAATTTTAGACCTGTTATTATCTTTGTCTACGTTCTCTCTGGCAAACGTCAGTCTGGTCTTGATGTTTCTCTTAGAGAGCAAAGGTTTCATCCTTGCACAGCTCCCATGCAAGTTGTGTAGTCTCTTTCTGATTGTAGAGGAATGCACTTTCACATCAACAATAGCAAGAGCTTGCAGTAGGTCCCATGATGACATTTTGTTTTGTTTTTTTAGATTTCTTTTAGCATCTTGTTGTCTGCACTCAGGGTGAACTTGCTTGGACACCCAGACCTAAACATGTTGGCAGTTGTATTGGAAGTCCTCCACTACAAACAATTTTCTGGACATTGGAATGGCTGATTGCAAATTCGTTTTGAATCTCTTACCAGACTTATAAGCTGCTACAATCTTTTTCTGAAGGCCTCAGACAGCTCTCACATTTCAAAATGCTGAGTAATGATGTTTTAATGATGTGCACCTGATGTTCTACACCTGTGTGTAAATTGAGCCATTTTGATTAGGAATAAAATGAGTGGTGTCCTAATTTATTCCTCACCAGAAATTGCATTTTTGTAGAATTACATATTACAGAAGATTTTCTATAGTATTTTTTTCCGTTTTAATTGTTTAGTTTTTATATATATATATGAACTGCATTCCATGATCACCTGGCAACACAGATGAACCAGCTGCTAATACATGGGACTCACCCAGAGTGGTTGAACAAAGGGTGGACAGTCCTCATACTGAAGGACCCCCAAAAAAGACCAGTCCAACTACCGGCCAATAACCTGCCTCTGCACAACATGAAAGCTCCTGTCAGGCATCATAGTGGATAAGATGAATAGGCACATGGCTCAATACATAAGTAGAGCAAAGAAATGAATTGGTGCTCTAGGGGAGCAATACACCAGCTATTGGTAGACAGAGTAGTCACCCAAGACTGTTAAACCAGACATACCAACCTGAGCACCGCCTGGATTGACTACAAGAAAGCCTAACACTCAATGCCTCACACATGGATCCTGGAATACTTGGAACTATACAAGATCAACAGGACTCTAAAAGCCTTCATCAGTAATTCAATGGGGCCGTGGAAAACAATCAACTTCAAGCCAATTGTACAGGTCACCATCAAGTGCGGATTTACTAAATAGATGCCCTGTCCCCACTGTTGTTCTGCATAGGCCTAAACCCCCTCAGCCACATCAACAAGACTGGCTACGGATCCTGACTATGGAATGGAGCAAACATCAGTCACCTCCTCTACATCGATGACATCAAGAGTTTATGCCAAGAATAATCAAGACATCGGTTCACTGAACCACACCAACAAGATCTACAGCAATGATGCTGGAATGTCATTCGTCTGGATAAGTGTAGTCAACTGGTAATGAAGTGGGGCAAAGTAGTCAGAACTCTGGGGAGATACCATAGCAGACATTGAGGACAGCTACAGTGGGGCAAAAAAGTTTTGGCAGCCACCGATTCTGCAAGTTGTCCCACTTAAAAAGATGAGAGAGGTCTGTAATGTTCATCATAGGTTCTTCAACTGTGAGAGACAGAATGTAAAAAACCTCAATACTTTGTAACCTTGGTTGTCAATAACAGAGGTCAAACGTTTCCTGTAGGTCGAACCCTAATCCTAGGTTTCACACACTGTAGCTGGTGTTTTGGCCCATTCTTCCATGCAGATCTTCTCAGGAGCTGTGATGTTTTGGGGCTGTCGCTGGGCAACATGGACCTTCAACTCCCTCCACAGATTCTCTACTGGATTAAGGTCGGGAGACTGGCTAGGCCACTCCAGAACCTTAAAATGATTTTACGTAGCCACTCCTTCGTTGCCCGGGTGCGTGTTTGGGATCATAGTCATGCTGGAAGATCCAGCCACGTTTCATCTTCAGTGCTCTCGCTGATGGAAGGAGGTTTTTGTCCAAATCTCACAATAGGATTCCCCATTCATCCTTTCCTTAATACGGATCAGTCGTCCTGTTCCCTTTGCAGAAAAGCAGCCCCAAAGCATAATGTTTCCACCCCCATGCTTCACAGTGGGTATTTTGTCCTTGGGATGCAATTTCCCCTACAAACACGGCGAGTGGTGTTTATACCAAGGAGTTCCATTTTGGTCTCATCTGACCACATGACATCCAGATGGTCCCTGGAAAACTTTAGACGGGCCTGGACATGTGTTGGTTCAAGAAGGGAAACCTTTCAAGCACTGCAGGATGTTAATCCATGATGATGTGTAGTGTGTTACTAATAGTAACCTTAGTTACTATAGTCCCAGCTGTCCTCAGGTCATTGACCAGTTACCCCCGAGTAGTTCTGGGCTGTTTCCTTGCTGTTCTCAACTAATTTATCCCCCATGAGGTGAGATCTTGCATGGAGCCCCAGGTCAAGGGAGATTGTCAGTGCTCATTTATTTATTCAATTTGCTCAAAAATGCTATACAGAGCCTCAGGTGGGTGAATGTCTCCCCCTGGTGGACTGACAGAGGACTGACCCAAGGGTAAAACACAGTAGACGCTTACGTAAGGGGTTTCAACTTATATTAAAATTTGACTTAAGACACACGATGAGGAACGGACCCCCAAAGAAAGTCAAGGACCCCTTGTATACAGTCTGTAAAGGGAAATTCAAGTGGATATTTGAAAGCATTGGTTTCTGTGATGTCACAAAACTTAAATACGTTCACAAATATCCATACATCAATCCAGCAGAGTGTTTCAGTCTGAATGGCTTTTTGAACAGGGTGCGAAACAGGGCAATGAGAGCATACATCATTACATTACAATGTAATAATTAAATGTACATAACCGCGCAGTAACAAAGGCAGCTTTTATACTGTAAGAGTTAAAGAGAGGCTGAGAAATGGATGAGTGTTTTTGGTCCATAAAACCACATAAAAGCCATAAGTGGATTGGGGGGGGGGGTAAAATACTAGGGCAAAAAGGTAGAATATTGGTCCATAATTAGACCCTTTAATGGGCCCCTGTTTTAACAACTGCTGACACACAGTAGGAAATGAGGATAATGCTTCACCTCTTTCACCGACCTTGCTTTTTTGCTTCTGTGTATGTGTGTGTGTGTAATTAGAAACCTGACAGCTGCATATATGCACACTGCAACCCTAACACCTCCATCATATGTCTATACACAGATACACACACAGACACAGTTGTGCCCACCCTGCACACTCTGCCAGGTCACCATCTCCACTGAGACAGCAACAGTGGCCACTGCAGTACTCACGACTCAGCAGGGGGCTTGAACGATTTCTGCCATGCTGTCTATGTGTATGCGTGTGTGTGTGTGTGTGTGTGTATAGAGCACTTTACGTTGAGCCCAGTTAAAATGCTTTTATCATTGATCTTGCTGCACAGATGTACTTTATAAAACAAGTAAACAAGACAAACAGCCGAGGGAAAGATGGACTCTGAACACGGCCTTTGTTTCATGATCCAAACAACAGAAGACATTAGCTGTGTCTTGCACACTATACAAGGCCTTTGAAATGGAGAAAGTATTAATGAGCACAGTATGGCAGTCCTCAGGTCTTTAAACTGGATTCCAATCAAATGCAGAAGTCTTAAGCCTTGTCCTCAAGAGCGTTCAAATCTTGGATAAATGATTGTGTTCTGAGCGGCATAGGTGTTTTATAATGGCACTTAATTGACTTCACTATAATCTTACATTCATGTTCATTTCCATCTGTTGAATGAAAATCTGCAGTATGTAATTGTTGTATGTTGACCTGTGGGGGCAGTAAAGAGTCAGTCCAGACTGTACTGTGTGTGTTGACCTGTGGGGGCAGTAAAGAGTCAGTCCAGACTGTACTGTGTGTGTTGACCTGTGGGGGCAGTAAAGAGTCAGTCCAGACTGTACTGTGTGTGTTGACCTGTGGGGGCAGTAATGAGTCAGTCCAGACTGTAATGTTGTGTGTTGACCTGTGGGGGCAGTAA
>JBBIGC010044692.1:0-11644 GCA_037576955.1 Lepidarchus adonis | reverse complement strand
ACTGCTGACTTGACAGATGTCCAGAAGAAAGTCATTGACACCCTCCACAAGGAGAGTAAACCACAAAAGGTCATTGTTAAAGAAGCGGGTTGACCCAGCAACAGGGGCATTCGCAGCCTTGAGAGGATTGCCAAGCAAAATCCAATCGAGAATTTGTGGGAGCTTCACCAGGAGGGAACTGAGGTTGGAATCAGCGCATCACGAGCCACTACACAGACAAATCCTAGACATGGGCTACAAATGTTACATTCCTTGTGTCAAACTGCTCCAGAACCAGAGACAACGTCAGAAGAGTCTTACCTGGGCTAAGGAGAAAAAGCACTGGACTGTTGTCCAAAGTCCTCTTTTCAGATTAATGTAAATTGTGTATCATTTGGAGTTTAAGGTCCCAGAGTCTGGAAGAAGAGTGGAGAGGCACAGAATCCACGTTGCTTGAAGTCCAGTGTGAAGTTTCCACAGTCAGTGATCAGTTGGGGGCCATGTCATCTGCTAGAGTTGGACCACTGTGTTTTCTGAAGTCAAAAGTCAATGCAGCATCTACCAGGAAATTTTAGAGCTCTTCATGCTTCCTTATGCTGACAAGCTTTATGGAGATGCTGATTTCAATTTCCAGCAGGACTCGGCACCTGCCCACACTGCCAAAGATGTGCTTGATTGGCCAGCAAACTCATCTGACCTGAACCCTATAGAGAATCTATAGAGTATTGTCAAGAGGAAGATGAGAGACATCAGACCTGAAGGCTGAGATCAAAGCAACCTGGGATTCCATTACACCTCAGCAGAGCCACAGGCTGATCACCTCCATGCCACGTCACATTGATGCAATAATTCATGCAAAAAGAGGCCCAACCGAGTATTGAGTGCATAGGAATGAACATACTTTTCAGAGGCCTAACATTTCTGTTTTAAAAAAAAAACCTTTTTTTATTGATCTTATGCGATATTCTAATTTCCTGGGACAGTGGATTTGGGGTTTTGTTATCTGTGAGCCATAATCATCGTAATTCCAAGAAATAAAGGCTTGAAATATTTCATTCTATGTGTAATGAATCTATATCATACTTATTATAATATAATTCACTTTCTCAAGAAATATTCAAATATTCACATTTTTTAGATGCACCTGTATATGATACACTGTCTACTTCAGCTTCTAACAAGGGTCAACCACACTTTGAACCAAAATATTGCACACTACAGCTAACTTGACCAGAGAGCCATTTTTATTTTTGGTGGGTGTACCTCAAACACTGCTGGTTTTCTGAAGTGAAGAAAAGCAGCTAAACGATGAGTGATAACAGTAATAATGAGGCATTAAACAAAACCAAAATTAGTTCTTATCTTGAACTGGCTGTTCCACCTTAAATGGCACAGAACTTATATTCTGGTGCCTACAGAACAGTGGCACAATTACAGATGCCAAGATTTAACTGCTTCACCATTTGAGGTTTAACAGCCGAGTCAGCCGAGGCTTTTATATACATTTTCTACAAACCAAGTGTTATCTCTCTAGTATTACTTTTTATGATTCTCCACTTATCCCTGTTTACAAAAGAACACCTGTTGGATGCCAACATCATTATATAATCCAAGTAGCACCCTGAACCTCTATATTCTTTGCATTTTCCTGACACTATTTTGTCTAAGTCTATGTCTATGTTACAGTCAATTAAATTATAAAAATAAATAATAAATAATAAAATAAAAATAAATATTAATTAATCAAAAACTATCAACAAAAATTCAATTTAAAGATTTGCTTGTGTTTCATACATATTTCCCAAGAACAGTAATAGCTTGCAGAGACCAAATGTCAGGTTAAAAACACCAACCCTAATTTAAATATATATTATATATATATTATATATTAATAAATTAATAATCTAGTTATGGCAAAAAGTGACAAGTCCCAAGTCCCGTGTCCAGCACAGTTTGGTGATCTCTCTGCTAAAACACACCTAGTTCAGCTCAGCTGTTTATTGCAAGGTTCAGTAAGTGTGTTTGAGGAACTACTGTGATGGACACTGTCCTCCACAACCAGATTTGGGCATCCCTAGCCTAGATCTACAAGCACAAATGGAAGAGGGGATTTATAAAAAGCCAACCACCAGGGGGCACTGCTACACTCTTCACACAAACAGAAGAAGCAATGATGCGTTCAAGAATAAATCCCAAACACTAAAAACTAATAAGATTAAGGTACATTTTGTAGTATACAACAATAAAAAAATCAAAGTGCATTATCACATTTAAAGACATGCCATGTGTTGTATTTCCTGACCTTTGGGGAGTGTGTAAGTGAAGGGGGTTAAAATTCAGGTTGCATTCTGAAAGACAGTGGTGCATTTAACATTTCCTTATTGGAATGATGAACAGGGTCCAGGTAAAAGAACAGTCAGCAGAAACATGCTCTTTCTGAGAACTAAATTAGTAGCGTTGCTAAAGAAAATGCTCCAACACACTGCTGACTGGCCTGAACACAATATGCTACAATATACAATATCATGGGAGTTCTCACTGTAAGAGATGAGGACTGTTTACAGTTTGAGGTGTAGATGCAGCATTTCTAATCTTTCAGAATGCAGCTTAAACAGTAGCTACTTGAAAAGGCCTAACAGCACAGAGAAGGCATGTTTCAACAGATCAGTGCCGTCAGACAACAGGTAATATCACACAGCTCAGTCCAAGGGGGTGACATTAGGCACAGACCTAAACATGGATGTTAAGGTTAAAGGTGAGTGATGAAATGTAATAGTTATATAATGCTTCACACATGGCTTGAGGGACTGTTATGGACATACAAACAGGGCAGTTAGCCACACAACACTGCATGTGTACATGTGAGAAAAGCATACGCTTATTCACCTACCTCATCAGGAATGAGTCGTTTGAAGGTCTGTACAAAAAAAAAAGAGAGGAAAAGATAGAAGAAAAAAGATCAAAAGATATGAATCATCCAAAAATAAATTAAACATGCACACTGTATCACACTAGTGAATATAAGAGTGAGATAAACAGAAAGTCAGACAGATAGTGTGTGTGTGTGTGTGTGTGTGTGTGTGTGTGTGTGTGTGTGTGTGTGTGTGTGTCTCTTGATTGGTCAAGATTCATAAAAAATGTCCATTTTAATGATCCAAAAGTGATTATTTTAAATTGAGTAAATACATTTCGCCAGTGACAGTCTTCTTGCTTTAGATCATAAAGCTCAGAAGAAAATCAACAAAATCTATACAATGTATACATTAACAAAACATTACTTTATATATAATGTAAAACATTATATTACTACTTCAGGAAGTTTTTCTTTCATTGTTTTTTTAAAGAATACTGATCCATAAACAATACAGATTCATTGACGGATCAGTTCAACATATTAGTCAGTGACCTAAAATGGTCACAAGGGGGCAGAACAGGCAAACAAACATTTCACCAGTGTCACACTTCTGTGGTCAATAAAAACGCTGAAACATACAAAATTGTGTGTACAGAATCTGATAAAATGTTCTTTCTTTTGCACATTTACATAACTTCATTCAATAACATACAGTGCAGCAGGTAGGAAAACCTCTTGGTTTCTGAGAGAGAGAGAGAGAGAGAGAGAGAGAGTGAGTCTGAAGTGTAAACAACAAATCACACATGGATGTCCTGAGTCATGAACACCCTCATGACCACTGTACTTCTACTATCTCACCCTCAATCTACCCAACACTACTCTCCTTCCTCTGGCCACAGCATCACCCATGTCCAACATTCCCTACACCAGCAGACGTGCGGAACAAAGTTCTACATTACAAACATAACCCACGTGGTTGTAGGCCTGTGATAGAAGGACCATATGAGTTCTACGTACAGCTCGAGTGGTTTGTGATGCACATTTCAGTGGATTTGGCTTGTGGAATTACCCTAAATTCACAGTGAAACTAAAGTAATAAAGTGACAAAAGCAAAAAAAACAAAAAACAAATCAAAGGTATTTCAAGCATATTCTTAGTTAATAAACCATGACCCTGATGGAGTGATCACTTCTTTTAATACAGCTTAGAACAACAGCTCACAGTCGCACCTTTATCTGATATATTTAATATAATACGTCCCACCATCAGCCTTCTCCTACACAGTGTGTGTCCACACCCTGGACACATTGCAATTCCTGTTCATTTTTGGCATTAGTAGTTTCATCATGTTAAAAAAAGAGGTATTTAAAAAAAATAATAATAATTACAACCACAGCTTTTAATGATCTCTGACAAGGAAGTATTTTTACTGTTTCACATTAGTGAAACTTGATATACTTAAATAACTTAAATAACATTTTTTATTTGTTTTGGAAATGGTGATACTACTTCTGCTAAACTTTAAAATCACAAACCATGTTTTTCTTACTTAAATTCATTATTTATATTTATTTTAACTTATTCTTTTCAGTAAAGAGTGTGTGAGGTCACCACAGTAGGCTGTACAATTCAAGGTCATTTAGGAGGGGCCTGCCAGTGGCCCCTTTGCATTCACACTAAGGGTCGACCAATTATCAGCCCAGTTTCCGCAAATTAAAACAGTACGGTCACACACACTGAAGCCTCATAAAAACACGTAGCTCCTGTGAGCCATTTCCATATTTTCACTTTAACAGTTTCACCACTGAAAATGTCTGAATGATAAAGTTTGCTGCTGCGACAACATGAGCCTATGAAAGCGTAATGCTTTCACTAAAAAATCCAAACAAAATTGAAATACTAAAAAGAGTGACTGTAGTGACAAAGTGTTAATAGCATTATGTATCGTGTATTATGTATTGTGACAGCAAATACTGCAAAAGGGACTTTTTTGAGCTTCCACACTGCTAGCCTTACTCATCCTTACTCGTCTCTTGCTAATTTAAATTTATATTAAATGAAAAAGTTAAATTAAAATAATGTCAAAAGTTTAAGCATGCATAAACAATAATGGTATTTAAATAAAGTTGTGTTCATTGTGTTTTGTGTTGACTTTTTTGTTTTGTATATCAGTTCCTAAAATTGGTTATTGGCCCCGTTATCTACCAAAAATCTCGAATCAGCCCTAAAAAAACAAGTATAGTCGACCTCTAAATCTCTGATTTCACGTGCGTGGTCTTGGACACATCTATGCATACGGTCAAATCAGGTTCAACAGCAGCCAAAGTCAAGGCTCTGCAATAAGGTTGGCTTGTGGTCTTGATAAGCCACCTGAAAGTGAAAGTGACTATTTGTCACTGTGAACACACCCCGTCACACAAAGTTCACCACAATGAAATGTGACCTCTGTATTTACCCCATCAACATGTGTCAACAGTGTTCAGAGAGCAGTGTATTAGGACAGTACCTTGCTCTTCATAAGCCAGGACGGACTTGAACCTGCAACCCTCTGATCAAGACAGGCTACAACTTACACCATGTCAGACCAATATCCAGTGTTACTGGAACCGTGCAGAAAAATCCTGAGATTATCCAGAGATTATCTTGTACCTTTTGGTGGAAAATGCTGCCCTGATATATGATATCTATAAATAATTAACTGTGTTTAGGTTTAGGATTATTATTATATCAAAATTATTACTCTTCACAATATGCCACTTCACACAGTCACGTTCTACGGTAATGGACAGTCTATGGTAGGCTTTGTGGGCACTCTCTCTTTTACGGGTGATCTAAATAATTGTGGGCAGTTTAAGTAAAGGCTAAATAACACATGTGCTTGTGAGAAGCACTTCTGGTGTAATTACAGTAAATGGTGCTGATAAACACATGTGCTGTACACTTAAGACACTGTAAATTTTACGCTGCCTCTGTAGTCTTTGTGCCTGAGGCCCATGCAATTGAGAATCAGTGTGCTGTGAAAAACAGTTTGATCTGATCCATAAAGTAAGAGAGCACTTCTTTCCTATAGTGCTCATTCTCCATTAGCTCATGTAAAAGAACATGCATACTCATCAACATGTAAACATACCCTTACAAAAAGGTTACAAAAAGCTTAATGTATATCTGCAATGTCCAGTGAAAATACAGCTAATTCTGCTGTACTCAGCAGTTTTAATACTTTGACCAAGCAAATCTACTCCATTTACTTCACCCTTTAATAAAGAGAGAGAGAGAGGGGGGGGGGGGTATATAAAAGAGGCATATATGTATGCAGCCATTTATCTACATGATGTATGTACATTACTGTACTGATGATGAAGAGCCAATTACATGCCTGACAGGGGAAAAAGGGAAGGAAATTACTGCCGGTCAATACAGAGACCCTCCATCACTCACAGGTCTTCACACACAAACTTAGGGAAAGCTCTATACCACAAAACACTCACTAGAACACCACAGGACACTCAAGCCTACACTGGCATTATCACACAGGAAACAGTGTGTGTGTGTGTGTGTGTGTGTGTGTGTGTGTGTGTACACAGACTCACAGGTCCAGGCAGGCAGTGCATGCACTTAGAGTAATAGGTTTGTGAAAACTGCATGTAAGTAATGTTATTCTTCTACAGACTCGATGTCTGTTCAGGGTTGGTCAATGAAAGCCTGTATATGAGGCCAATAGTACGTAGCACTCAGAGAGATACCGTACTTCCCCAACAATAGGCCACGGCTTATACATTGATTTTGCAAACCTGGTATTGGGTGCGGCTTCCTTAAAAGGGGCGGACTATATAACAATATGAAACAACTTTCCCGTGCTCGCCCCAAGAACAGGTTCATAGCAGTGTCACTCAGGGTAACTCCACTACTTTGAATGCACTGACACAGCAAGCGCAGAGACTCACTCGGGAGCAGAGTTCCGTTTTGGGACCCGTGACTTTTTATTTATTTTTGTTTTCTCACAGTCCAGAGCACAATTTCTGCTCCCCATTCCCATTTCCAAGCTGCTCCAACGTGCGCTGCTAACCTGTGCGCTCTCCACAACAAATGACGCTTTTTACACTCATTCTCCGCTCCACACACTACACAGCCCAGAATGCATCGCTACCCCCACAACACCAGAAAACTAACAAGTTGCCAGAACTAACATCGGTTAGCAGTTAGCCTAGCCATCATGGTAGTCCTTGATGAACCAAAATAGGCAGACTCTTTGTGTATTGTAGAATAAAAGCGGTTGTAGAGCTGATCTCATCTAAATGCAGCATATGATTAGCTTTACTAAGTATAACCGCACAATCTGGTTGCATATTCTGGTGAGAAGCAAAATTCTTTGCTTTAATGCTGGAAAATGGCTCTGCACAGCTCCGTCACGCAGCGATGTCGATCATCCATCTACATGTAAAAATACTTAGACTTACCTTTCTTCAAATCATATCCGTAAACGTCAATTGCGACCTGTGCTGCTTTTCTGTTGCTAATGTTGGATGCGTTCATATCAGATATTGCAGACGATGGTTTTGCAGAGTAGTTCTTGCATTGCAGCATGATATCAATCAGTTCCAATTTTCATTAATTTAATTGTTTATGCTGAACTATGGTATAATGTCACTACTGATATAGAGCTGCAAAGGTCTCCAGGGGTCAAGTTAGATGCTTTTACTTCAGATCGGAAAATTCAATAACGCTGTGGCTAATAACATGGGGCGGCTTAACGTACATTTTTAAAACATAAATGAGAATTTTCTGCGGCTTATAGAATGGGGCCTATCATTGGGGAAATACTGTACACAGCAGCTGGAAACTGTGAAATGCTAAATGTGATTGACAGCAACAAGTGTTTATTCTTGTTGGAAGTCATATTTATTTATGTAGTTGGGTTGGGGTTTTTTTGGTATGAAACTGATCATACTTAAATAAGATTTTAAAAAATCAAGTATACATACAGTGGTGTGAAAAAGTGTTTGCCCCTTCCTGATTTCTTATCCATGTTTAAATGTTTCAGATCATTTGGCAGTTTTGCTGCTTCAGAACCTGGAAGACTTGCTGTGATAAATGGAACCATGAATTGTACTGTCTACCAAAACATCCGGCCCAACTATTTGTGACCTAAAGCTGAAATAATCTTGGGTTCTGCAGCAGGACAATGATTCAAAACACATCAGCAAGTGCACCTCTGATGGGCTGAAGAAAAACAAAATTAAGACTTTGGAGTGGCCTAGTCAAAGTCATGACCTGAATTCTATTGAGATGCTGTGGCATGGCCTTAAAAAAGGCAGTTTATGCTCAAAAAACCTCAAATGTGGTTGAAATACAACAATTCTGCAAAGATGAGTGAGCCAAAATTCCTCCACAGCTCTGTAAATAAAAGAAACAGTGCTGTTTCTGTGATGAATCACGACATCACACAGAGCGATATATATATAGATTATCGCAGATTCATGATTATTATAGATTCGTCTCATTATTGTGAGCAACATATTGCGTATCTTATTGTGAGATACACTGCAATTCTCACCCCTAGTGTATATATCACAATTTGTCGTTGTGAACACAGTTACACACAGTTTACCACCACAAATGTGACCTCTACATTTAAAATGCACATGTGGAGCATGTGGCAGCTATCAACAGTCTAGTGGGACAGTACCTTGCTCAAGGGAACCTCAGTGGTGTGGGACTTGAATCTGCAACCTTCTTTTCCCAAGACCTAACCAATAGGACACCACTGCCGTGTGTGTGTGTGTGTGTGTGTGTGTGTGTGTGTGTGGAAGGGAGTTTTTCCTTGCCACTGTTACTTTTGGCTTGCTCATTGGGGGCTCAGACCCAGATTCTATAAACTCTGTAAAGCTGCTTTGTGACAACGTCAGTTGTAAAAAGCGCTGTATAAATTAAATTGACTTGATGTGTGTGTGTGTGTGTGTGTAGATTATAATAGAAATACTAAATATTTGTCTATAAACTGTAAAAACAACAAAAAAAAAACATTGATCTGCCAATCCCATAAACCCATATTTTATTCCCAATAGCAATTAAAATGTTTTTATATATAACTTATTTTATTAAGTTATGGAACGTGAGAAAGACTAGATGGGGGAGTGGGATTGGTGAGGGTAGTGGGTCTAAATTTGGCCTTGGAATTAAAGTGTAGTCATGCGAAAAGTTCCTCATTGTCCCCTGACTAAAATAACCTAAATCTATTTACCAGAGTCACACATGTGCACTGAGAACACACCCTCCATAGGACAATAGTGCACTATGTTTCTGTCCAATCCTCTCTAGTACGAATAACTTTACTCAAAGAACCCCCTGCTTAACAGTACTTGTAATAATGTTTTTTTCCCTCTAAACTAATTGAAGTCAAGTGATACTTTTGGAATGTCCCAGTCTAAAGCAGACACACACTGATGTGGTTATTAGGAAGTTTTCATGAGCAGTTTTTTTTTTCTTTTTCAGTCAGAGACTGCGGCAGCAGGAGTGAGGGCTGACAGACTGAAACCAGTGTACAGTCATGAACAAGGACTGTAGTGAGTCCTAAGATTGGGCTAGGCTACTTTGACATCAAAGTGGAGCAAAATATAAAATATGAGCAGAACACTTATGCTGACTTTGTGTTGACATTCAATGTGCATTACATTCATATGTTAGTCCTCCTTATGAAAATAAAGAAGAAAGTAACTTTGTGCCTATCTTGAATCTAGGCATACAGTATATTAAGACCACAACCCAGGCCAAGCATCTGTGTATTCGTGAAAGAAGATCACTGTTTTAGTTATCACAATCTATGATTAAATCAGCATCTCTCCTCATTGTGTGCATCAGTCAATGGTCTGGGCCTAAAATATCTCTTTACAATGTTTGAAGAAAACCAGCCTGGAGGTTGTCTTGGATTAACAGGGACAGGGCAGCGAGCGAAGCCCAGAGCTGTAACTAAACAGGGTGAAATGGCATTTTGTCATTATGCTGCCCACTGCTGGAACCTGCCCTCCATGGAGATCAGGTCTGCTCCAACTGTTGCTAGTTTTAAAAAGAAGCTAAAAACTTTAGTTAAACGGATGTTCCATTTTATTTTTTCTTTTTTTTTTTTATGTACTTTTATTTTGCACTTTATCTGTCTTGCAAACCTTTATTGCTTATTTTACCTCTGTAAAGCACATTGAATGACCTCTGTATATGATATATATCTGATATAAATTAACTTTAATTACTTGTACTCTAATTTTTATTATATTTCATTGTTTCTGTACTACAGCCCACTTGAAGTGAAGTGAAAGTGATTATTTGTCATTGTGAACACACCACAGCAGACAGTGCACCACAACATAATGCGTCCTCTGCATTTAACCCATCACACGTGCACACGTGGAGCAGCGGGCAGCAATGAACTGGGGATTGTACCTAGAGTACCTTTCTACTCTCTCCATCTATTAGAATTAATTGCCCTGGGACTTGAACCTGTTACTTTCTGATCCCAGGGGCAAAGTCCTAACAACTAGACCACCATCATTTTCATATTTCTATTCTCTCCATCTAGCTTTACATCTATGTACATGTAAATATATCTTGACTGGTTGTCCTACACTGGCTTTCAAAAAGCAGTCCAGGCTGGAAAAACTAGTTAAAACTGCAGCAAGAATGGGAGGAGCCTTACTGCTGTATTGACATAGCAAGAAGTAGTCATGGAAAACTGGCTGCTTTTGCATATTAGTTTTCTAACACTGACTGTACGGACTGGAGTACAAGTGCTTAGTACATCAAAGTCTTCACAATTTTCCATGAAGTGGGTCTTTGAGACAATGATGGAGAACTTAAATGACAGATAAACACTAAAGAATACAAGAAACACACATATATGCAGCCATTTTTTACATGATGTATGTACATTACTGATGAAAAGTGCCATTTTTTAAAACCAATTTTTAACTAATCTTATTTCAGGTTCTTACTCTTAATTTTCTTCTCTTAGATTGTGTGTGTATTACTTTGTACAGCTATTTGGTGAACACTTTAAAATGTCATTAAAAATGTGCTGTTATGAATAAACTATAATTATATGCCTGACAGGGGAAAAGAGATGAAATGACTGCTGGTCAATATGGAGAACCTCCATCACTCACAGGTCCTCACAAACAAAGCACAGAGAGATAAAGTGTGAAAGAGAAGAAGAAAGAGGAAAAGAGAGATAGAGACAGAGAAAGATTGTAAGTAATATCACTACTTGGGCCGGAATAGACACGCCCATACAAGTGGCAAGCCACTTCCTGTGCAAGGTTCTTACTGGAGCAGGAAGTCTTGCTCAGGTTTACAGTTATATTTTGTCCACATTTTCAACAGAACATTCACCAAATGTCAACCCAACACATGGCTCCAAACACGCTGCACGGTAGACAGAGCGAGAGAGGCCGAATAGCATTGCAGGCTGACAGCGCGCATGTAACTGTATTGCGTTTACTGTCAAAGTGTGAGTATTACTGTGCGTGTGCATGTGTATCAAACAGACCGCAGAAGGTGCCCTGCATGCAAGCAGGAAGTCCTTTATGCTAAATTAGCCTGTTTCCTCTGAGCGTTCTCTCTCTCTGAATAGGATAGGTCAGCCTTCACCGATGACGCTTCACTGCACAGAAAGGACCAGTTTCATGCATGATTGGTCACCTGCCTAGAGCTCCCCTCTAACACACACACACACACACACACACACACACACACACACAAACACAAACCCACACACACACACACACACACACCCACACACACACACACACACACAAACACACA
>JBBIGC010044675.1:0-11645 GCA_037576955.1 Lepidarchus adonis | reverse complement strand
TGTGTGTGTGTGTGTGTGTGTGTGTGTGTGTGTGTGTGTGTGTGTGTGTGTGTGTGTGTGTGTGTGTGGTGTGTTTGGGCTGGACTTCCTCAGACTGAATAATTAAGTTTGAGTGAATGTCAGTATCAGATAACAGTCAAGTCTTTCCAAAGAGCTTGCTCTAAAAGGCTGTGAGGGAAAACACAATGGCGTTATATAGTCACTATCACACATTTGTGAAGTCTATCTGAAGAACAGCACTTAATTAAATGCCTACTAATGACTCCCAATACAAAGATACTACATCTGCTTGTATTTTAAAGGTTCATTTCAGATTAAGTGAAGGCTTTATATTAACTTACCTTCTTAACTTCTCTAAATGAGAAATATAAAGAGCAGTCTAGAATCAGCCTTCAAATCTTAACTCACCATCGGGCACATCATCAGGCTTCTTGCGTTTCTCATAGACAACAATGATGAGGATCAGAACAATGATTTCAGCTAGGACCCCCAGCAGCGGCCAGAGGGGGGCCAGGTGGCTTCGTACACGAAGAACTGAACTCATGGTGGAGTTTCCAATAATGTTGTTGGCATTGCACTGATATTCCCCAGGGTCAGAGCCAATGTCCAGGTTAATGATGGACAGCTCTGTGTAGTTGTCCTTGTTGCTGATGAAAAAACGCCCAGAGGAGTTGTCAATGTCCTGCAAGAGGAGTCATATAATGAACATGATTGAGGAATATGAGGGTATGAGGAGTGCAAGTGTAAAACATCAAAAATCAATACAAATGCAAAGTAAAAATCATGCTTACTGATTCACACGCAATAATAATTAGTTGAATCTCTCACTTGAAATATGAGAAAAATCTTAACATTAAAGGATTTTCAGACTTAAAATAACATAACATTACTGTAGAAAAACTGTCACAATTACATGCATATTAATGTACTTCTATACCAGTGGTTCTTAACCTGGGTTTAATCGAACCCTAGAAGTTCGGTGAGTCGGTCTCAGCGGTTCGGCAGAGCCTCCGTCGCGGAGATCCGGACACACCCACATTATCGTGTAAATTTGTGATGACGCCCCACTTGGCCATCACTGGCTGCAGATGATCATGCTACACTTCTTGGCCAATCAGGTGCTGCGGGGAATTTAGCGCTCAGTAGTCAACGTGGGACTGTCGTGGTAGTACTTTGTGTGATTTTTTTGTTCATATTTTAATCTATACTTACTATGTTGGGCAAAAGAAGAAAGCGGTTGAATGAATATGTAGAACATGGATTCACATGCATCACGGAACGTGATGGGAGTGAGCTCCTATCTGCATGATTTGCATGTCTCGCACCGGCAGAATTGTTTGTTTTGTTCTTTGAACAAGGGGATGTTCGTGCACGGCTTATTTTGTGCAGCAGGAAAAAAACCTATCCATGTCTTGAATTTGAAAAAAATCATATTTTTCACTAAAGAGAGGTTCGGTGAATGCGCATATGAAACTGGTGGGGTTCAGTACCTCCAACAAGGTTAAGAACCACTGTTCTATACTTAAATACCCTGCTTTACAAGAATATTGCCATTTGTACTGTCTTTAACCTGTTTGGTAGCATAACAGCAATGCTAAACTACAGTATAATGCTTGATGAGCTTGAATAATACACAGCAAGAGTTCTGAGACAACTCGTCAACACTGAATCTGAATCTGACAAACATCACTACGTAAGTGAAAGTACAGACACCACTAGTCAAATGTTACTCCAATACAAGTGAAAGTCATACAATCAAATTTTACTCAAGTGAAAGAACTGAAGTACTTGCTTCCAAAAATACTTAAGTATTAAAAGTACAAAAGTAAAAGATGTATTGCAGGAGCGCCCACACTTTTTTGGCTTGCGAGCTACTTTTAAAATGTCAGAGTCAAAAGGACCTACCAACAATAAAAAGGCTATAAAAATAATACATATACACACATTTTATATTTTATACACATATTACACATCTTACTTTGATGATGCCTTAAACTCTTAAACTAAATGGAATTGCATAGTCCGGATCTAGTTCCTTAGCTTTCTCTTTCTTTGCTCTTAGCATTTTGGTGGGTAGTCAGTGTTTTACTTTGTAATTAACAGTTCAATTTTGGTTTCATACTTGGTCCAATTCCTTTTCATTTTTAGACCCTTTCTTTAGTAGAAAAAAAATGGAAGCTGCTAACTAGGTAACTTTAGCTGGAGTTTCGCAGTAGCTTATGTGATTGACTGAGCATGGATGGTGACGCTTGTTACAAGCTCTCAAACTGGCTGAACTATATGTCAACTGCCAAACGCCACAGTGGGGATGGATGATTGGCTAACAACTTTTTAAAAATGATTTGTGATCTACCCCACACTTCTTGTACTGTAGTGCATTCGGTGGCTCGCAGTTCACTCCTCCTTTCGTTGCATGGGCTCACGTCCGCGGTACAGTTTATTTTGAAAGGCAGGGCTCCGCAATCAACTCGTGCTCTAAAGTTACTCTGAAAGTAATGAGTAACGAGAACCTTGACAGAAATGTAGTGAAGTAAAAAGTACGGTTTTGTCTTTCAAATGTAGTGAAAGTTAAAAATTTCCCCAAAAAAGTAAAGTACAGACACTCAAAAACTGTACTTAATTACATTTCTCAAGTAAATGTACTTTGTTACTGTCCACCTCTGGAAATAGCAATGCCAAAACCTTTGTGTTTGATCACTGTCCTGCTGAAAGATGTTGACCCAGTTTTAACTTTAAGGATTTAAAGAAGTGCTAATAGTTGTGTGATTGTAAAATAAAACATCATTTTCACCCATCATAACTATTTTTGGAGCAGACAGTATATAAAGTATATAAAGTAATGACATGTTCTAACTGATTTCATGATGTCCTAACTTTCCTTAATTAAGCATTTGTTTATTTCATTTGATTAATTTCATCAACACTATGTGCAATTTGAAATTGTTCAGGATGAGGTCCTTACAAAAAAAATTATATTCAAATTCAGCTGAACAGGGAGGTAAACGATTGTGTTCTGCTCTTTATCTTATCTTGCACATTAGAAATATATTAGACATTGTAAAAGCAATGCTGGCGTCTTAAAGTGCGTAATGGAAGTAATTGTTGCACTGTTTAGCTATCAATATGGAAAGTAGGAAATACTGATTTGGGACATTCAGCTTGATTTATCATCATGTTTCATCATTTTTCAAAGTCAGGTTAGCTTTCAATTTCAGGTCAATTAAGCACATACGTACAAAATAGGCACTGTTGTCTAATTTGCGCCAGGTCCAGATAGGGTGAGGGTAGCCCACGGACTTGCAGTAGAGGACAGCGCGTTCTCCCTCATTCTTATTCTCACTGCGCTTGTGTCCTACAATGTCTGGAGCAGCTGTAGGAGAAAAGGAAAAGGACATAAAAGATAGAGGGCAGCAGAACAACCCCTATTTCAGAAAATCTATTATATACCTTTCTTTTTGTTTTTTAACATGTAAATTATATTTGTCAACCACATTTACTTTATGAGCAAACTGTATCAAATATTAAGTTTAAAAAAGACAAAATCTGACTGTGTTAATTATGTTACTTTACCTCAAAGTTAATTTCTTGACCTGACTTGAATTATTATTTATGTATTAACAACTTTTTAAGCAGATATAAGTAAATAAAAGTTTTGGAATACAAAATGTATCTAATAGGAAGGTAATACATTCTCAAAGCTCTTTACCACCGACATAAGAAATGATGTCTTTTCTCATGAAATAATAGAACAAGGCCTTTAATGCTTAGTTCTGTTCATAATTAGATGCTAATGCATTAAATAACAAAACAGCATGATGAACTAATGAACACATAACATTCTTGTTTGTAGGACCAGAGAGAACAGTTGTCTAGTAAATGTATATTCTCTTTTGTTTAGATTGCTTACTCTTATACCAAGGCCTATACATTGACTGTAGCAACTCCTTATTAGGAGTTTGCATGATCATTAATAAGGGATCATTTGTTAGGACAAAATCATTTGACCGTTTAGTGCCATTAATGTACACATCAGCTTTTAGTGTATAACAAATTTGAAAATATATATCTTACTGAAAAGCCCTTATATTATTTGCAGACAACTGTTTACATAAAAAGCAAATGCAACAATTAAAAATTCCTAATGCCATTCATATGAGGGAAAAGTGAATGGGAGGGATTCACTGTACAACTTTAATCCCTAACCCCTCAGACAGGCCACCATCTGGCACTGCAGATCACAGTGTGACCAATGGGGAAGCCAGGTGAGCACGTTCTGCTGAAAATCAACACAATCAATGGCTTCTCCTTTTCAATATACCTTTCAGAAGATCTCTCATTTAAGGACATGTATATAAGGAAATGAGCAGCAGAGGTTAAAGAGGAATGTAACATTTACATTATATGCCTTCCTTCTACTTGTATGCAGTGTACTAATGCATATATTTATGTAAACTTCAATGGTTTAAATGTACTCTGCAAATGGGAGGGAAGCCAGCAAATACGGCCTTCTAGCCAACGGAGCATGTTGTCACAGTGATACAAAGCATCATGCTGTCAAACCCCTTTTTACATTCCAATTTTTGAATCTCTGAGTCAGTACGCACCATAGAGTGCAGCAAAACACAGCCCAGTACCTTAGATACAGATAAACACAAACAGACAAATAATCATTCATTTTGCACAGAGAGAGAGAGAGAGAGAGAGAGAGAGAGAGAGAGAGAGAGACAGAGAGACAGAGAGAGAGAGACAGAGCGCGAGACAGAGAGCGAGACAGAGAGAGAGACAGAGAGAGAGACAGAGAGAGAGACAGAGAGACACTGACTGCCTGCATTGCCTCCTTCTTATTACCGGATTTCATGACTTGGCTCTTTGTAGAGCTGAGCAATGTACCTTTACCATTTACAGAAATGGTTTTGGTACATAAAGAATAAATACACATTAGGGTTAGGATCACTTACTGATTTGTAATCAAACAAAAAACAAAAAATTGGGACACTATGTAAAACAAATCAGAATTTGATATAAACCCCTAATTTAAACCATTTTTTGTAGAAAATATATGCTAATTTAAATGTTTATGCCAGCAAACACATCAAAACATGTTCATTTTTATACAAATAAAAAAATAGATGTTAGTTTTAACATTTGTTCTATTTAATTAATATGTTTTGCAAAATAAATTTATTTTTTACTTCACATAGATGCTTTACCAATGTTATACATACTAAAACAAAACCCCCCAGAAATGGTAAAGCTGTTTAAAGAAAACAAGATAAAGTGCCTTACATTTCACCTCAATGCTGGCATTGACTGAAGGAGTCAGGTCAAACATATACACACACGTGTACACCCCTGCATCCTCTGCCCTTGGTTTAGAGATCCTGGAGGGAGAAGAAAATTGATTAAGGATGCTATCACTTGTCCTTCACTGTCATGTGAAGTTGAAACAGGGTGTGTGATGTTGCTTAGCAACCCCATTTCATGTCATCACAGCTGTGTTAGCTTGGGGTAAAGATATTAGCATGTGGACGGAACATTAGTGAATATTTGTCATTGTAAATGCGCAACACCACAGCACACAGTGCACCACAAGGAAATATAACCTCTGCATTACAAAGTGAAACTTGAAAGCCAAACATTTCAAAAATATTAGTATTCTTATGTTAAATTCTCTAAATAAAATATTTATACTAAAATATTTTCTTTGTATCATGTATAAATCTAGTATTACAGTATATAACAGACATAACATTATGACCACTTGCCTAATATTGACCAGGTCCCCCAAACCTTTTGACTGTGGTGCTCCAAATATAAAATGTGTGTATATGTATTATTTTTATAGCCTTTTTATTGTTCTAACACCTTTCTATCAGAGTCAGCATTAACAATTTAAACCAGAGTATCTCTTCTGTCGGCTCTGACCACACAAGATAGCAGTCATTTCCCTAAATTACCCCCCAAAAAACTTCCCTCAGGATCAATGAAGTACCTTTCCATTTATTCACCTTTACTCCCTAAATACATCAGTTGCCCTTGGGTGCCAATGACCCCATCTCCGTTTCATTAGCACTTTTGATAGTTAATCACTACTGCTGACCTGGAACACTCCACAATATCTGCTGTAGTGGAGAAACTCTGTCTCAGTCGTGTAGCCATCACAATAAGAGCCTAGTCATTGGCATAGATCCTTCCTCTCACCCATTCTGTTCACTTGTTGCCTAATATATCCTACCTCCTGACAGGTGCCATTGTAATTAATTAATTAGTCACAGTGTGTGTGTCACAGTCACAGGGAGCGCACACGCCTACAAACAGATCCACCTATAAATAAATATTATTCCAAAATGCAACAAAATCTGATATGTTAATTCAAATGAACTTTTATTTAACCAACACTAAAGTCTCCACTAAACAGCTTAATTGTATTTTCTAAATATAAACAAATGTAGAATTTCATAACTGCAACACTTAAATGTTGGGACAAGCAAAATCATTTTTTTTTGTTTTTATTGCATTTGGTAAAATACCTTAATTTTTCTAGAAATAAAAAAAAATCTAATCAACATCTCGGGTGGGTAGAGAGGATTCAGCTTCATGCATGTTTGTGATTACATCACAAAGACTAGGCCACATAGATGCTTTCGTGGAATGACCAGCTTCAAAATTAACTAACTTATCTGAGGAAGTGATGGTTGCCACCAAAAGCCAACATGAAAAAAATTTTTTCAGACAGACATTGACTTCTAAATGTAAACTTCCTTGAACTTTGATGGTTATTTGTGTTTAGGTATTGTTAAAATAAGTGGCAGATGAAGTTAGAATGATTGTCAACTGCCTCAAGCTTATCCACAACTGCCAATTCCTCATAACGGTTTCCCAAATGGGAAAAAAGACCTGCTATCAGTGCATCGATTCATTTTCCATACATGTTTAGTAAAAATAAATCTATATCCTGCTGTGAACAGGAACATCAGAATTTCTGAGAAACAAACAACCAGAGCCTTATTAACGAAGGCTGACTCAGAAACACTAGGGTTATTCACTGCTACGTAGGATTAATTGCTGGGTTGGCTTGCACTAGTGTTTTTCCAGTCCAAGTGAGATCTCAGAGGCACAGATCACTAGGACAGGTTAAATGTCAGTGGAACGTGTGCCTGTGCATCCGTGGCCAGTCTGATTCAATTAGGAGTCCAACCGAAGGATTAACAACATGGTGGGGACTAAACGAGGTCATGGACTGAACTCACACGAAGGAGCAGAGCATCAATTGAAACTCATGCCTCTGAAAAAAGGTCAGGACTTCTGAAACCTGAATAGCCCAAAAATAAAACTATTGACCATATTTTCATTTTGTCAGGTTTTAGAATTGTTCATTCTTGACATGTTGACATCAACGAATTGATTCATTCAGGAATTAATACCATCAATAGGAAATACACAGTAAAACAATGCTCTAAATATGATTTAAACATTTTAAATGACAGCTCCCGGCCCCTACCTGAATTCAGTATTCCTCGATTCAGTCCGTGTGTCTGAAATCTCCTCTCCATTCTTCATCCAGTAGCTGTCACGGAAGGAATACTGGGTGGAAGTCAGGTTACAGTGTAATGTCACTTGTGGAAGAGTGGTATCCGTGGGTAAGGTGATGTGATCTGATGCATCGATTAATGGTTCTGAAAACACAAACGTTTGATCAATACATGGCAGAAGCAAACACTACACAGCGTCATACTCATGGAGAGTATAGAAAGAACATGTGAAGAAGTGTCAAGATGTGATGAGAATGAATTGATTAAATAAATAACGGGAGACCATGAGCAGGAGACCATGTCTCTAAACAAAATAAAAGTCTCTGTAGATCCTCAGTCTTTAGTGAGGAATCACTGCTTCATCATAAACAGCTTATTAAAATGTTGACCCATGTCTAGGGGATAAAGTTGTTTGTGAAACCATCTTTCATCATGATTTTATAATGCTGAGCATGTTGCTGGAGGATTTTAATGGTAGGAGCGGACAGATTCTCTAAATGTAAAATCACTTGGAATCTATGATACCGTATATGGGGATAAATAACAAGATGGTCGAGGATCTTTTGGAGAGAGTTTGAAAATGAAACAGCCACATCATGACTAACCTGGACTTATTTATGCCAAACATGTTTGGTGTTTGAGGTTAAGAAATACTAAATTTAAATATTAAAACACAAATATTAAAACCACCTGCTTTACATTCTTGTGAAGGACTCTCCTGTTGTGTCTAAACAACTCTGTGCATTGGTGGTGTGTGTTCTGACATCTTTGTCTCAGAGCCAAAGTTCTGCTAAAGAAGCTCCTCTGTGGGATTACAACAGACAAACTAGTTCATTGGCAACAAAGTCCTCAATGAATCTTGCGTGCCCATGACCCAGTCATCAGGTCATCTTCCTTTGACCACTTTTTAGTTTTAACCACTGCATAACAAGAACCCACCCTTTTGGAGATGCTCTGTCCTATGATAATCTGGGCTTTGTCAAAGTCGCTAAAATGTTCATGCTTGCCCATTCTATTTCAATATTCTATATGAAATATTACATGCTGCACATGTCCATCCTCACTGATGTTACCATAATTTATTTTAATTTAATTGTACCATAATGTATCATTATTTTCACTGCTTTTTCATAAAAAAAAAATCACTGATTTTTACCCTGTAGTTTTGGTTACCTCTGTATTTATAGGACCTTTTTATCTTCTACCTCATACTTGTAGTACTGTGTTTTCTCTTTAAATTTTTATTACCTTTGTATTTTCTTTAGTATAGGATGCATGTTATTTTATGTCATTGTCTCTATGTTGCAGTCGTTACATAAGCAATTTCCCTCAGGGACAATAAAGTTTTTCTGATTCTGATTTTTCCTGCTTCCAGGAAAAGAACTGACTTTTGCCCAATACATTCTAATCCCTTACATATGCCATTGTGATAAAATTATAAAATGTTATTGGCCTCGTCTGTGAGTTGTTTTAATGTTAATCAGTGGTTATTTGACTTCCCAAATCCAAAATTCGACCAGTCTTCTGTGAACTACAGGTGCAAATGTTTGTGATTTGCTATAATGAAGACTTGAGAACTTGGTGACCCAAACATGCTCCCATCACTTGTAACTGTCTAACAGTGATCCTTGGAGACAGTTTTGCTATTTTAATCATCCCCTTTATCGAGAATGAGGGCAAAACCTTTACTGCTTTCTTCCAGGGAAGTAAGTTAAAGCTCCTGCTGTTCTAATTTTATGCCATGTAGACTAGTACAATCAACACTGAACTGTAGCTACAACATTATCTATTTTTGCTTTTTTAGCATGTTAAAAACAACAAGAAACACGCACACACACAAATATTCCACAAAGACAACACAATATCGGGGAGGACTGTGCTACATATACAAATGATAGCAGATCCTTTCTTTTTTCTGTTTTAAATGTTCAAGTTAGAGCTGGGCGATAAATCAATAATGCTAATTCTTGCAATATAACTTCGCAATTCAATATACACTACCCACATTAAGTTAGGGATATTATGAGAGACTTAGTGGATGTCATACATACAGTGTTTCATTTCAGGCATTTTTGGGATAGGGAGGCAATTTTATTGGGGTGATGGTGTTTTCCTATATACAAGTTAAAAAAGAAGGGTTCAGATGTGTGGAGTTACATTGGCTGTTTACAATCAGAAGCAGATTAGCACTATACTACAGTGTCTTAAGCATGTTCCCACAAAGTGACAGTTAATACGACCAATCTCTTTATCTTCTGAAGCAGCGTCGTTCTTTAGAGCTGTAAAATTTCCCAAAACATTTCTCTCGGATGAAACTTCACCAGCTTCACAGTGCGTCATATGAGCCTCACTGTCCACTTCACTGAAATCTGAACACATATAGTGTGTTCTCCTGTAGAACCTAAACGCTTTTGACTGATCAAAATGGATTGACATTTTAAAAACTGACCATAGAATTTAATTCTCCATTCTGTTAGTTACAGTATATGTTTTAATTATCTGGTATACTGTTGTATAATGTTCTACAGTACAGTATCTTCTGACAGAAAATAAATAGTTTACACCAGAATGAACCGTATGAAAGAGGAACCTATAAACTTGACAGAATTAGCCATTTGATTCATATTGTGATACATCTATATCGACTGATATGGAAAAAAATAGTGATAATATTTTTTTTACATATCGCCCAGCTCTGGTGGAACAAGATACAACAGGTCTGCTATTCTCTTACTGGGCATTGCACAACACTACACAGGGATTTTCAAGCCAAGGCTTGTGTTACCACTTCATACTGAAAGCACTACACTTAATGGACTCACTCTGCAACACGGTAACAGTTGCCTGGGCTCGTATCCAGGTAGTAGATGGATTCAGATGAAGATCATTGCGCTTTGGGTTGTTACTGGCTCTGCACTCATAAATCCCAGAATCTTCTGTGGTGACACGCATGACGGCAAGCACACTAACACCATTGGCTCCGTATGCTGTATTGATGGAGACACGTCGCTCGCGTGCACCATCCCACAGCTGGAGGAAACCATCAACCCTGTTAACCTCTGCGTACCACCATTGAACCTCAGGGGTGGGGCTTCCAACAACATCACAGTACAGTTCGAATGTATCACCAGTAAGTTTAGTCTCTGACAGAGGAGACTTAACAAAGCCCGCTGAGGAGAGGCAGGTGAGACGTGGGAGAAGGTATAAGGAGATGGAGAAAAGGATGAGAGATGACAAAAAAGGAAAGAAGTGGTTTTAAAAGAGAAAAAATACAGGATTAAAAGAAAACACTGAAATTAACCTTGAAATAATAAGAAAACGTTAGACAGTTGAACAGAATAGAAACAGAAAGAAAATTATGGAGAAGAAAAGATGGTACTTAAAATTCAAGTCGACAAGTCAAGCACAATGACCTTGAATGGTGCTTCGGCACCCACAATGCTTTGCTGTTGCACATTTCATTGAGATTTCTCACTATTCTTGTGTGGGTGTGCCCTGAAAGTCAAACTCTGTTTCCATAGAAGCGTTCTACAGCAACCGAGCAGGTACATAATCATTTCATTGGGGGAGGGATAAGAGGCACACACATCTGCCACCCCCACATAAATCACACTGAAAATACCACAATGAAACTGACTACTGTTAGCGAAGCAAGAATTAGCATGAAATCAACGACCATGATAAGAATTCGTCTTCTCAGTTTGAACTACTGGAGCCAATAGTCTGCATCCACACCTTAAAACGAATCCAGGAACTGTTTTGCATGCGCTCAGGGACGGTTGTTAACGTTACCTTGAGTATTCTCAGAGGACATGTACACTGTGGCTTTGAAGTAAAATCAAGGCAGCAGTTCAGCTAAACTGCTAAGAGAATGTAAGCATGGCACTTTTTTTTAAGTGAGCCAAAATAATTTAGCACCAGTAAATAAATCGAGGGTTGAGAGCCAAAAGGGCGTAAGTGACATTTTGGTCAAAATTGAGTTATATATATCATGGGAAAGCGCTTTGTGAGCTTTTTCTACTGAAAAAATTACAGAAGTAAAATATAAATACATTTTGAGTTATTAAACAAAAACCAAAGGTCTTAACTGTAAACACACTGAAGCATTTAGAG
>JBBIGC010044665.1:0-11645 GCA_037576955.1 Lepidarchus adonis | reverse complement strand
ATCAGCACAAACGTTAACAACGCAACTGGGTGCGGATACGCACACGTAGCTCACAGCAAGTATATTTCTACCTTAACACTTGACGTCTATATTTAAAGACAAATGTGTTGAATTTCTTTGTAGCTCCATAGCTGGACGTCACTTTGGACAAAAGTGAATAAATGTAAATGTAAATAGTTATAATAAAAAGAAGTGAGAACACAGTGCACCCATACTGACCCCTGTTCACCTCCGATGGGCTGGACCATGCGAAATATAAGAAGAGATCTGGTGTTGTGAATCAATTTTTAGTATCATGTATGTGTGCATTGCTTATCTGGAAAAAAGTGGCATCGGGATTGATGTTTTAATGCATCGTGATAATCGAAACATTTTATCGAATTCTTTCAGGAAGAGGTCAGCTCACCAAATTAATTTCAAAGATTTCATTACACATTAGAAAAATTACAGTTGCAAGTTAAAAGTTTGTGGCAAAAATTCTCCAGTTTGTTTGAAGAGAGCGAGAACGTGTGACTAAGATTGTCCAAAAAACGGAGTTCCGAAGTCTGAGCACACAGGTTGAAGTGTGGTTGGGATTTTTATGGACAAGGACATCAGTGGGCGTGTCAATGAGTGTGTTCAGAGTCATGTGATATGACGCATATTGACATATGTTTGTATGCGCGGAAACGAAATTTTTCTCTGACGTTAGTACGTCGAGATGGTGCCTTGTGTCCTTAAGGCTGGAACGTTTTGCTTTGATGAGAAAGTTTTTGTTTTGGAGGCAGAAAGATACGATATGTCTCAGAGGGTTTTACATGTTCTGTGACCACAGATTTACCAGTTCTGTGACCCAGGAGAAAGTGTGGCTTCCGATGTACTCGACTTACGAAAATATGTGGTTATGATGCTGCTCTAAATCACCTTTTTTTAAAGGTGTGAAAAGTGAAAGGGAAAGTATCTTATTATAAAATGCTCAGAAAAGTGCAAAACAGAATCTCCGGTAGATGAATGTTTCCCCTTTTTATTGATCATGTGACCAGGGGAGTCTTATTTATCCGGGACACATTATTCGGCAGATGGTCATAATGTTATGGCACACTCCAACTCACACTCATAGCCACCAACCTACTAGTGATAATTGTTTACAAGGTGTTTGACTCATTCATCCAAGTCAAGTACAGGGGCCATTGACTTACAATGATTCATGGTTACGAAGCTGCTCCAAACCCCTGATTTTGCTAATGTTGTGAAAGTTAAAGTGAAAGTAAACATAATAAAACGCTCAGAAAAAGGCTAAACAGAGCCTCAGGTGAGTGAATGTCTCCCTCTGGTGGACTGACAGAGGAATGGCCCCAGGGAATTACACACATAGACACGTATGTAAGGGGGGTTCGACTTACATCAAAATTTGACGTACACTGAGGAACGGAACCCTGTGGTAAGTCAAGAACCATCTTTATAGACACTTCCAAATCACAAGAAATGATCAAAATCTTCAAACTTCCAAAGGGTGTGAAACCAAGGATAACTGACTTCTATAAATCTATTAAAAATGTATTTTAAACAGTACTCCCTGCTAAATTGTCATTAGGAAATGGAGGTCAGAGAGAATTGCTGAAGTAAAGATGAGATCTGATCAGATTAGACCTCTGTTTTTTGGTTGGTCAGGTACCAAATACAAAGCAATTGCCAAGGACCTTTGGCTGTCGACCGCTGTTGCACAAACATCTACATGAAAGTGTGATCAGAATGTAACTTTAACTGTGATCAGTTCACACATCTGAAGTACCAAACAAGAAACCAGATGAATTTTTGGAATTTGTGCTGCAGTCTGGTGAAATTGAGCCCTTAGTCCCCAAAGGTATGAAAAAGCAAATCCATTTCAACAAAACAAAACTTTGCCTTCAACATTGAGGTGGATGTGTGGAAATCAGTGACAGTGAAGTGCTGTGAAGATAGATAGAAGGAAGAAATGGTTCTGCTAAATTTGAGTCAGTATTGGAAGCTAATGACCCAAAATCAGCAAAGAAAGTTAATATTTAAAAATTGGCTGGATATTACAACATATGGATCTAAAAACCTTCAATTATTTGGGGAAATTTTAAGGTTTTGGCCTTCACTGCACCCAGACATGAATATTATTGGAAATATGTGATTAGATATTAAACATGCTGTGCATGCAAGATGTGCTGTGAATATTTCTGAATTAGAAGAGTTCCTAAATCAAAAAGTCACTGATTACAGACAATAATTAGATGCTGTGGTTTTAGCCATTAGAGTCTTAAAACAACATTTCTTAAAAGCAAAAATTCTCGCAAGGAGCTCCCCCTCCATCGCACACCCATAGGCCCTTAGGCCCACTTGCTCAGGTCCATTAACTCGGTGCACAATTTCTGCTTTATTTATATAGTCATGTGGAAAAATTAATGCATCCCATCGAGTAATTCACGCAGTTTAATAAAGTGTCTACAGACAAAAAGAATGAACCAAATCCACAAAAAAAAATACCCTTTTTCAATCACACTTTCAAATAAATTACCATCAAATTTAATATTGTACTGTGTTGAAAGTAAGTACACTTTTGGCCCCAGAAGCTAGTACTGCCCCTTTTAGAAATAATATCTTGCATAATTGTCCACACATCTCTTGACCTCAGTGGTTCCTTCAAACAATTCCGTCAATTTCAAAATGTTTGAGGATTGACTTGTACGTAATGTAAATTTTAATTAAAAAAATTAAAATGAAATATAACTTTAAATTCTTTTCAAATTGCCCACACTCATACTGACCCATGTTCACCATCAATTGGCTGGGCCAATGCGAAATTAATTTTAAAGATTTTATTAAACACAGAGAAAAATTACAGTTACAAATTTAACGTTTGTAGCGAAAATTCTCCTGTTTGTTTTAAGAGAGCGAGGAATTGTGACTCAGAGTTCTGAAGTCTGAGCACAAAGGTTGAAGTGTGAATGGGATTCTTATGTAAAGTAAACTTTAATTTTAAAATTTTAATTCAAATTTAAATCTAAATCCTTTTCTAATTTCCCACATCATTTACAGATGTACTGGACAACAGTTTTCAAAGCAGACAGCCTGAATTTGTTGGGGTAACCAGTCCTGGATAATTTCTATTTGTTTAAAGCGTTCTGCCATTTTTTGCTGACTTATCTTGCAGTTGAACGATTTGGAAATCTTTTTAAATCTTTTGCCAGAACCCACAATGTATTTTCTCAAGGCCTCAGACAGTATTATGGTTCTTGTCACAATGAATCACACACTTCAATCGCAATTACAGCACCAGCACATTGGCGTCGGGTTTGAAAAACAGCATCTGTGGGAGATTTTAATCAAACTCTAACTACTTTTTAACCACTGCTGCTTCCAACCTTCCACAACCTTCACATTTTCCTTGGCTTGTCCATGACTTCTATACTCCACACTTGGATAGTTGGCAAGGGTGTTATGACCTTCCAGCACAAAAAGGGTGCCATTCAAGTTAGTGGGGGCCTTTCTCATGTATTACAATTACTCATGAACATTATTTTTTTTTATTTATGGCTTCGACATTATATTTTATTTGTATCTGGCTATTGATCGTGGTATTAAAAAGTCAGTTTATCTCTGAAAATTACTTAATTTTACAGCACATAACATGAAAGATTTTAGGGGAAAGAATAATTTGTACTTTTTAATGTAAATTTAAACTTCTATCATGACCCTTTGTTCTACTAAAGATGATTTAGGCACCTTTGAAGAATAATTTCCCATCCTATTAATTGAAAAGCATAATCTAATTGCAAGTTGAAAGCAGATCTTTGTAACATGTCACATCACCACCCTCCCCATAAAAACGTGTCTGCGTAGACTCAATCACTGAGCAACCTTATTGCTTGTAGCTTATCTGAGGACATTCTCCCCTCGTCTTCTCTCGTCTTCCAGACACATTAATATGAAAACTTTTCTGTTTGTTGTCGCAGTTGAAAGTGATGGAGATTGATTAATTCTTGTCATCATTCCTCTGCCAAGCTCGCTGACTTCTGAAAAAAAAATGTGCAACATTTGCATAAACCAGTAGCTAGATGGACAGCCGTCATCTGCCTGTGTAATCTGGTAATGAGGGAACACGTTGCCCCCAAAAGCATATCTGAGGCTCTATTTGCATATTTTTGTCTTTGATTTGGTTACACTGATATAGCAATGTTAATTAAATGTTGAGTTGCTGGGGCTATCAAAAGATTCGCCCAGGCAGAACAGCAGTGAACTTATGAAACATTTCCACCACGTCTTGCAGCTCGAGCAGCTCTCTGTTGAGGCTGAGCATGATGTAGATTTGAAAGATCACAAGATATGGTTAGTGTTAAATAGCCAGTCTCTACCCTCAATAATATATCATCACATTAATAAGCAGCAGAGAAATCAATAATCATACAGTGTAGCTCAGGATTGGATGTGATGTCCTGACTGGGTATCAACACTCATCCATTTTAATAGATGCACTTTGTAATTTATAGTTACAGAATGTAGTGTACTTGTACAGTACAATAAAACACCATTTATATCAATATTACGAGTCTGAATTAATACAATAAGTGAGTAAAATGGATCAAGAGTTTGAGCTGTGTTAAGTTTTGTAATTGATATGTTTTGAGCTGGTTTAAAGAACATAGGTTTGGGCCTAGATTTCCTCTCCATGCATGGATGAGTAACTTTTCCCCAATGATCGGCCATAGTTCATACATTGATTTTACAAACCTGGTATTGGGTGTGGCTTGATAAAATTGGTCTAAAAACATGAACACATTCACTAAAAGTATAATTCTGTACAGAAAGATGACATCCCATAATGATTTGGTTGTTTAAATGTACTATTTACTGAAGCGACGAACAGTTTGAAAAGCAACGCAAAGCAAAGATCAGATCAGTGACGATGTTCTGCCGCATCCAGACTCTAAAACGTTTTCAGCCCTTTGCTACATTACATTGCATCCTAGTGTATAATACAAACTGGAAAAAGCTCCATTAACACAAATAAAAGAAACAAAAGTTTATTGTTGGCTGAGAGAAGATGAGTTTTTTTGTTTGAGTGACTGGAGTGTGGGGTACAGCAGTACAGCGCTGTCAATCATCCATTTACATGTAAATTCTTCAGTATAAAATCACTGAAATGCTAGAATTATTAGGCCAAACTTTCTGCAAATCCTTAAAAATCAGATCCGTAAATATCATTGTTGTCGCCAAACAACTCAATGTTGGACAAGGGTTCGTCACCGGTATGGCTCTTGGATATTATAGATGTTGCTTCGAAAAAGCAACAACCTGGAGCTTAAATTCTGCTGCGTAGTTCGTGCGTTGTGATATGATATCAGTAAGTTCCACATTTTATCAATTATTTATGCTGAACTACAGTATAATGTCACTGGTATTGAGCTGCAGAGGCTCCAGGGGTGAAATTAGATTCTTCTACTTCAGATCAGTAAATTCAGTAACACTGCAGATAATAACATGGGGATTATCTTAGAGTTTTAAACATAAATGAGCATTTTCTGCAGCTTATAGAATGGGGCC
Organism: Lepidarchus adonis; assembly: GCA_037576955.1. Taxonomy (NCBI): domain Eukaryota; kingdom Metazoa; phylum Chordata; class Actinopteri; order Characiformes; family Lepidarchidae; genus Lepidarchus; species Lepidarchus adonis. The sequence continues at coordinate 6,098 of JBBIGC010044665.1, read as the reverse complement.
TTTAACGTGGGACGTCCTAAATACAGTAATGGAAGTAAAGACTGATTGAGGCCAAACCAGAGATTTGATGGCCACTACAAGTAACACTGGGCCTCCATGATGAGAGATCTGGAGATGGTGAAACCAACACATTCAAATAAAGACAGTGTTTACTGTGTTACTGTTATTTACAATTATACTACTACTAATATTTTGTTGGAGAAAAAAAAAAGCTTAAATTAAAATTAAAATTTCCTCACTGTTTAAATTTAACCTCTAATATATAATATAGCCTCTTGTCAACGATGGTTAAGACCCCCTCAGGATCATGGAGTTTTCAATGGTAGTGTCTCCTCAGGACTGAGAATAGCCTACAAATAAAAAATGAATCAATCAATCAATCAATAAAAAAGCATCCTGTGACCAAAAAGTGACAATTGATGGAGTGACTATAGAAGCCGATTTTGTACAGTTATACTTATGAAGGACATTTTCATCAATTACTGTGTGTTTTCAATGTTTACTAAATAAATATCCAATTCCATGTCCATTGAACATAACACAGCTCTGCACATAAATCTTGTTCAGTATTAATGACTAAGAAAGATAAGCAATATGGACAAAAGTATTTCTTAATCCAACTTTTGTGGACAAACTTCTGTTCTGAAGAGCTCAGTCAATCCAAGCATGATACATTCAGAGAATATAATCAATGCAATAAGTCCTTTTGTAAAATATTGAGTGGTTGAATGGTATTATTGCACAGTGGAAAAGTTTAGTGATATTAGAAACGTATGGGTCATGTACTACATTCACAACATGCAGATCTCTGAAATACTTTACAGGTGAAGCAAACTTTATTGTACACTAATGTGAGATTTTTTACCACTTTTACTAGTTCTGCTGTCATGAAATATTCATTCAATGAACTGTTATCTTCATCTGAAAACATAAGGATGTTTCTTTGTTGTTTAGATGTATTCACTATTATTCTAACATCTGGGGGAAAAAGAAATACAGTAATAATAATTAAATAATAAATGAAAACCTTAAATATAAGACAAAAGAGCTTGTCCAGACGTTTGACAGCTACAATGCAAGAGTGATTTTCATGGTCAGATTTTGTGTAGAGAAAGTCCTGTAAGAGATAGAAAAGATTCAATTTGACTGAGCAGCAGGAACGTATATGGGCTACATCTCTGCAGGCTTTGTCCATAACACGAGTCATTAATCTTAATCAGGAAGATAGGCCTAAGAGCATAAATTATTGGAGAATAAATTCATTTTATTGCATCATATTTTCCAAGAGTGTCTGGCAAACCATATATTTGGCCAAGAAGCCAAAACGCCTTCAGTGACCTTGTTATGGCGTCAATGTTCTCTTATCCCCAAGGCCAAAATTTGGTTTTATCTAATTGTGTTCGTGCTGCCTGCCAATGAATTTGAACCTGGAATCACTGCTGGAAATTAAATTTGCACTGAATTATCACTGATTGTTTATCAGAAAAGCTTCATTGTTAATTTCTTTGAAGAAATTATTATTTATTTATTTATTTTTTTTAATCAGTGATGGAATGTGTGGAGTTGGCACATGTTTTTAAGTGTTAGGCAGCTTGTTATGCCAGGTAAGTGTTGTAGTAAATGTTATGTTACATGAATATTGATGAAGTCATGCTATTTACAAAGATAAAATACTCGGCAAAAGTCTTTTTAAATTATCTTTTAAAAAATAATAATAACAGAAACATAGTAAACGTTGACTTTATGTCTCAATGTGTTTCCATTTCCAGACCTATATTCATGGAAGCTCAGTGTTCCTTGTGGTTTGGCCTCAATCAGTTCTTCCTTTATTAAATCAGGTTCTGCTGGAGTTTCACACATCCATGCAATGGCTGGAGGCCTGGAGAGAAGATCTAGAACCAAACCTGTTCTTCTACCCTGCTCACAACATCTCAATGACTTTTACAAACTCTTGATCCATTTAATTGCTTTGCTGTTGCATTTACTCTACATTTGAACTGTTTTCACATGCTAATGGTAGCTTTTTTAGCTTATTATCATTTTATTTATTTTTATTACTACTTTTTGATTAAACATGCAGCACTTTGGGTAATGAAAGCTGTGTGAAAATGTGCTTTATAAATACATTTTAATTACGTACAGCTTGTTTTCTTGCTGGCAGAAAGACACTCAGTGCTGAGATAAATGACTTTACACCATTTGCGTAGGTGCCAAAGACTTTCAAACAGTCAAAACAAGATATTACATAATTAAATTAAATTCCTAAATTGGAGAGTTGGGTCAAGAACATGTGTGGAACTGGGCATTGTGATCCTGGAAGAAACCATTCATTTATTGCATTGGTTCCTATTGCAGTCCTTGGTTGACCCACTGGCTTCCACAGTTTCAGGCTTTCTGACCAAAAAACATCTCATCCAGTAGATGAAGAACCTAAAATCATCCCATGGGCTGGATTAGGTGTGGGACATGTGAAGACTGGGTTCTTCTCTATTGTTTAGCCAGCAAAGTATCCCATCCTGCAGTGGTCAAGCATTCAGGTCTATATGCCTCCAATAGTAAAAGATGAGCAAAAGAACATCTCAGTTAACTCAAATGAGATCTTTGTAATGGTGGTTTTGTGCACCACAGCACTACCATAATATCCCCAGTTGTTGGCAGTTTTTTCCTGTTGACCACATCCTCCATTTCCATTCTCAGTCCAGCTTTGTTTGCTGATGTCTTTCCCATGCAGCAGGTCTAAATGCAGATGCCACACCAGTCAATAGAGCAGCCTTTGTAACTAAATCTCCTGCCAGCCGTGTCCCACTAATGAACCCTCTTTAGGTTCACTTAGAGAACCCTCAAAGCCACTTAGATCTTTTCCACTTGCCGTCCTGATGGGGTCAACTGGGCGCGCTCAGCATACTTATGCACAGTTGGATTTCAGTCGCTTCACTGTATTATGCAGGCCACCTGTCTGGAAGTGTTTGCACTTGTTATGATACTCGCCACTCAGCTTTTTTCCATGCAAATGATTTTTTAGCAATAATACAAGTCTTTCAAAATTGTACTTTGTATTTTATCATATAATTTTTACGTTGCCTTTTAATACTCTGTCTCCTCGTGTGTTTACCTTCCTTGGTTATGTTGAATTTTGTTGACTTTTTGAGAAATTATGAAAATAATATTACATGTACCGATGAGTAGTTAATTCGTTACTTCACTGTTAAGTAATGTTATAGAACGAGTGGATTTATTAAAAGTTTACTGGCCTGGAGGTAACTAAAGTAATACCGTCAATATTAAGTGACTGAGTGCAGTGTTGACTCGCTGCAAGAGGGAATGGTTGCTATGAGGTCTGTTCATTGGTTTACTCTTTTTCTTTCTTTCTTTGCCAGTTCTATTGGCACCTTCTCTGTTTTTGCTTGAGCAGCAGTGGTGAAAGTTAAAACTGTTACGATCAAACACACAATGGGCAGATGAGTGCTCGCATGTTGCTTTTGGGTTCCCCAAGTGGCTCATTACTTCATCCACTGAAGCATTGCCATCTGTTGAACATTTAAGCTCAAGCGCAGAGCCACCCCTCGCTAGCTCGAGCGCGTCAATCGGCGGTAACTGGAGACACCGGCGGGGGGACCACTGTCCATGTGAAGACCGCTCGACTGCTCAAGATACAAAGTAGAGTACAAACAATGTACAGTTCCTTGTGAGTTTGTGGTGACATCATCAAATCATGACTAAATGAATTAGGAAATTCTAATAAAAATAGTTGAAAAAGTTTTTGAATGATTGATTGACACAACTTCTAACGCTTTGTTTCCAGAATATTTGGGCAGATATTTTTGGTTGGTAGACCATTCATGAGAACAGTTGAACAGTCACTGCAATAAGTGTAGAAACCCAAACAAATGTAAGGAGATGACACTCAAGTTGGGCACCGTCCAGCATGAGGTGGACGTGGTTTCTTTCCTCTGGGGCTTTTGATGTTGTCAGGCGGAGGGTACAGGTCTCAATTTGTTCTGGGAGGCGGTGTGGGCTTGGTGAAGCTTCCTAGTGTAGTTTGTATGCATGCTCAGGGACCTTTTCCGTCTGGAAGTTGTAGATGTTCCTTCATACTAGAGTCATGAATGAATGGAAACAGCCAGAGTTGCATAATCCCCTGGATAGTCAGTGTCATACTTTTTAAAGAACAGTTTGATTTTGGTTTCTTACTTGGTGCAGGTCCCCCACTTGTTTTTACTCCCTTTCTTTAGAAGTAAATTAATTGTTAGCCACTAACTAGGAGACTTGTTGGCTGGAGTTTAACTGCGGTTGACCGAGAATGCTCAATTACAAAAGATGAGGCCGGATTGGCTGTTCTGTATGTCAATCAACTGCTAAATGCCACAGTGGGGATGGATGATTGGCTAACAGCCTCGCGATTCACTTGCTTTTATGCTGCGTGTTCTCATGTGCGCGGTACAGTTTATTTTGATAGGCAGGGTTCTGTGATCGACTCACAACACCTTTGCAATTGGCCGGTAGCTCGCGATCGACATTTTGGGCACCGCTGATCTAGTGAAGAAAAGTACACAGTAGAGATTTTCTTTTTTATAAAGTGGGTGAAAATACAGTAGAAGCTAATAAAGTGACCGGCAAGTGGATATTTAAAAAGTTGGTCTATTAAACTTTCCGGCAGTGGAAGTACATATTAGCTGTTTCTAAAAAGTGACCAAAACTTAAAGCACACATAGAAGTTTCCAATAATGTGGTCAGTGGATGGATGTGCAATTATATGTTTCGAACAAAGTGGGAGAATGTACAAAGAATGTGTTTCTAATAAAATGGCCAGAAAGTTGAGATACACAGTTGACTACTAGTTTATACCGTAGGTTTGTCTAATAAAATATTATTGTTATTACTCATTTGGGCATTGGCAACATAAAATGTCCTTTTTGGATTAGTTCTCAGGTGTCAACTGGTTTAATTAGGATCCATCCATGTCCTCTAAAAAGGAATCTATTCATATACTAGTGTCTTGATGAAACCTCCACAAATATGAAGGCTCTGGCCTGAAGGAAAGCTTCGTCAGATCCACCCACATCGCAATCACATAGCAACGAGAAATTCTGATGACTCCAACCCCCCAGGGACCGAGGGCTCAGTGGCTTCACTCTGATTGACAGAGCCATCACAGTTCAGAAGAACAGGTAGACAAAGTGGCTTGGCCGTAGTAATGAAAAGCATCGGCCTGCCGTTTTCTCCTTGATGTGGAACCCCCAAAAATAGCAGCAGCATCCAAATTCCAATTCCTTCTCACCATGGAAACCGAACTGAGAAGCATGTGACATTTGAGAGCAATTTCCTATTTTCCTCCAGAAGTTCGGGTGGCCGATGTCGGAATTTTTTTCCCTAAAAGGCGGCGTTCAGCTAATAGCATCAGAAAACCAGGCAATTGTTACGGTGTATTGCGAGAGAACCGGAGAATGGACTCACAGTATTGGTTTAACAATGACTGCCCAGAGAAACCAGCTTTTGTATCATGGGTCCACGCGGCCGCCGTCTAAAAGCTTGAATTGGAAATGTTTCAGTTGAGCACATCAATTTACCCTGACTTTATCCCATCTAATGCAGGGGGGTGGAAATAAAGTGAACTAAAGTTATCGGGGTCAACCCAACATGCAGGAAAACAATGGGGCTTTAAACAGAAGAAACAAAGCCCAAGGACAAATAGCAGCCATGTTGTGGAGGTAATGAAAAGGCTTTAATGAAGAGCTTTGTTTGCTTGCAGTCTGTGCTGAGAGTAATGAATTGTTTTCATTTGCAAAGTACATGACAAGATACAAGAATTTCCTGACTGCTAGTGTTACAATGTCTTCAACACTCTCTGAAATCCACAATCTCCCAAACAAACAGTATATGCAACAAATGTGTAATAATTGTTGTGAACTGTTCCATGAATACACTTTTAAATGGACAATGGAGTTTGAAATGACAATATAAATTTTGAATCTTTGCAATAAATAAATACATATTAAAGAAAATGGATATCTTTTATGTCTATTTTACATCTAAGGCAGCAACATATGAGTTTCAAATTTTATATCAAATTTTATATCAAATCTTATATATATATATGT
>JBBIGC010044647.1:0-26443 GCA_037576955.1 Lepidarchus adonis | reverse complement strand
CAAGTTTATTTATATAGCACATTATCATACACAAGGTCATTCAATGTGCTTTACAAGGTAAATGAAAAATAAAAAAATACACTTAAATGAAAAATAAACCATGTATAGCCTTTCAGACTAAAAGATAATCATTTAAAAACAATTCATTAACAACTATTTATTTTGTTCATTTATTTTAATTATATAAATATGTTTAATACATTAACCAACTTAAAAACACAAATATTAATACTGTTTTTATTCATAATTTTTTTTGGGCAGGTTTTCCTCAGGTCTTGCAAAAGGCACAACATGCACACAACTGAGCTCCAGTACAGGTGATGTTGGGTCTTTCTATTGTGTGAAGTGAGGTCATGCAAACTGCAAGCCTGAACTTGATTCCTGCCACTGGAACAAATAGGAATTTGCAGCGATTATTTCTCCTTGGGTGTCAAAACAATTTCACAACACAAAATAATACCTTTCGCAGTTTCAACATTTAATGGAACACAGCAACCATTTTTTGGCCACAGCAAGACCTCGGGTTTCCAGAACTGACCGACATGACAAAAGCTCATGTAGCAACAGAAGAATCCAATATATTTTTCCTCAATGTCAATTCACAAAATAACTGTGTTTTTATGGACCAGGAAGACTCCATATTTTGGTAGCTACTAACTTCTGCACAACCTGGAACACATAAGACCTGTTCTGGAGATTCCTTTCAGATCCGTATGGTCCTGGTTTAATCTTACCAATCTGATACAACACCTAAACACTCAACAGAACACAGCAAGTTCAGTCGGTTAAAATGAAAGCAACACACACTGGAAGACACTTTTAAATGGAAAGAGAAATTTCCTCCATACCGTGAAAAAACAAAAAAAATTACACAGAGTGAAACTGAATTCATGGCTTTGGATGAGCAGCCAATCAGTGTGGTAGAAAATACAGGATCTTACCGTCTATTAGAGCTAGGATAAGCCCCGCCCCCTCCACATTACATTTCAGACACTACCCTACCATAGCTTTACAGCAAGATTCTCCATCACCTATGAGGTGTTTAATCAAACTGTGATTAGATTTACCACAAATATTTGGAGTTCTGATGTTCATCCAGTGTGGATACTTCGCTTCAATGCTCAAAGTGTAAAACAAGCAGTTGAGGACATGCTGGGCATGTGGGAAAGACAAGAAACAAGTCCACATCATTTTGCAGGACTATGTTACCCCCTTTTCCCAGGTGACTATGACAGAAACCACGCCCACTTCACCTCCCTTCACAAACCAACAATGGCGGAACACGTCTTGTGTTTTAAGGTGATACTCCAGCACTGAGATTAGATCTTCATGTTCAAAATCAACTGTTTCTGCATCTTTTAGACATTGTTAGAAATTGTAAACGTGCAAAACAACGAGTGAGATCTGTAATCTCTTGTATCTGCTTTTTCATTCTTCTAGTCCCGGATTAGCGTTAGCTCAAATGCCCGCCCACATCCGATGACATCACAGGTTCCCGGCCCCAGAACCAGGAAAAAGTTGGCACCGGCACCAGTGCAGTGGAAAAGCACCATGTGAGATTTCAGTTGTCGAGCAAATACAATAACTTGCACCTGAAGAGGGCGCTGTGGAACTATTATCTAGGAAAATACAAATATCGGATCGGGATTCGGACACTCAATAATAAATGATGTAGACTGGACTCGAGGGCAAAGAAACATGATTGGGACATTGACTGGGCAGCCAATGTTATTGACTTTACCTGTGAGTGGTGTTAATATTGTGGCCTGTTTGAACACGTAAAGGCAACCAGTTACGTTCTTACCATTCAGCCGTAGACCAAGTCACAAAGCCCTGACTGCGGTAACCTCCATCATGACTTTGGCCACGCCTTCAGAAACCCATGCATATTTAATCCCACTGCATGGATTTGCTTTTAAGCTACACGCTCTAAAAACCCTTCTCTTAATATCTCAAATGGCGTACAGCTCATCTAGTCATCAGAACATCGCCACTGTTGAAGTGAAACCACAGCAGAACGTTTGGACCATTTCTTATAGTCCAATGTTCACCCAACATCAAGAGCAGCTGCCTTTTCGCTGTGGTTTTACATGATAAGTGTTGAGTGGGAACAAGAACGATGGTGCTGAAGACTCCCTTACTACAGCGTTGCTCATTATAGCTGTGTGCAGAACACAAAGAGCTTCTACTCACTATTACACCACCCATTTAGAGCATTAGCACACAACATCCGGCGAGTATCAACACACACCTCTCTCGCTCTTGCTTTCTCGCTCCCAGCCGCCTGAGCATGACTAATCTGGACCCCTTTCACGACTTGTGAGCGGTCACATAACTCAGCAGCTGGTGTACTTCATAGTTCTCATTTCTAACAGCAACACCAATGGGTTTCCATTACAGGCATTAAAGGAGTAGTCCAGCTTGTGTACAACCTACATGTGCTCCACAGGCCTGATTACCACGCTCTTAAGCCTAGGGATGCACGATAATATCGGAAACATAACGGCATCAGCAAATATGTCCTTAAAAACATACATTATTTCAAAGGGATGTGAGATCACGCATTGATTGGAAGAGCAGCCAATACATTAAAACCACCTGCCTAATATTGTGTAGGTACCACAGAGTCACCAGAAAAGCTCCGACCTCTTTTTATCAGAGCCAACATATTGTTCTCCTAGGACCAGAAGACCTAGCCCTCGCTCCTGACATGCACTGATGAGCCTTGGGTGCCCATGACTTGGTGAATGACCAGTTGACCTTGGTAGGTACTACCTAGTACAGACCTGGAACACCCCACAAGACCTGCACTTTTGGATAAGCTCTAGCCATCACGATTAGGCACTCAGACGCTTACACTCCAACATATAAACTTCAAGAACTGACTGTTCACTGGCTGACTAATATATTCCACCGCCCTGGCAGATGCCACTGTAATTAAGCAATGTCTTTCACTCTAGCTGTCAGTGGTTTTAATGTTGTGGCTGATTGCTGTAAGTTCTGTGTATGGAATATTTTTGGATGTCATCACAATTTCTGGATTTATCAGATCTACACTGTACACAGGGCAAAAGAAGTATTGAACACGTCACCAATGTTCTAAGTAAATACATTTTAATGGAGTCTCGCGTGATGAGCGTGAATACAGGTCATGGAGGTTGAGTCCATTACTTATTGTTTTCTTTGAATCTAGTGTAGCTGCTAATACCAGATCTTTCTGAAGCTCTCCACTGGTCTTTTTGCGTCTTGGACAGTTCTTTTGATAATTATTTTCACTCCCCTGTCTGAAATCTTGTGGTCATGACCAGTTTATACTAAAATAATGTTCTTTCCACTTCTGGATTATGGCCCCAACAGTGCCCACTGTAACCTTCAGTAGTTTAGACATTCTTCTGGCTTCTGGAACCGATGCAATCAGTGTATTTTTCAACAATAAGGTTGTGAGGTTTTGAGAGAGCTCTTTGGTTTTACCATCATGAGATGTTTCTTGTGTGACACTTTGGTAATGAGAAGCCTTTTTATAGCCATCAGTTGGAACTGAAGCATCTGATATTAATTTGAACTGAGTGTCAGGATTGATTTCTAATTGCTGATAGATTTCTGCTGGTGTAATGACTTTCTATGACTTTTTGGACCTTCCTTTCTTCATGTGTTTAATACATTTTTCCTGTGTTACACCATTTATTACACAAAACGGAATGTATGGACATCTATGGTTCGATTTCATCATGTATGGATTGGATGGGTTGTTGTTGACATCTGGTGAAAATTTCATGTCAATAGCTCCTTTAGAAATATATTTACTGGTGTTCAATATATCAGCGTCGGCACTGACGCTGGTGCATCCCTGTTTAAAGCCTGTTCCTGCACCTGTCGGCCTTCAACCAGAAGAAACCAAAGGCCTCAGTAACAGTGACGTTGAAGAACACTGTCATTATTTACTGCAATAATCCGCACCCCCACCCCAAATCCTATCCTTGGCCCGTGTTTCAGAATGGGGACAGTGCCAGAGCCCACAGGGGTAAAGGGGGGCAGCAGGGCAGAGTGGAAAACAGAATCAAGTTTCTCTGACGTTAGTGGGGGAAAGACACTTGGGCATTCCCCTGCTCTGGCGCTGTCCATCAGGACCATGGGGAATTCCATCAGGAGTTCAATTCATATTCCGTATTGGAAAGCACATAAATCAGCCATAACATTAAGACCACCTGCCTAATATCAAATAGGTCTGACTGTTCTGACTCCTTTATATCAGAGCAAGCATTAACAATTTGTACAGAAGCTCCTCTTCAGGACCAGAATATCTAGTCGTTACTCCCCACGTGCATCAGTGAGCCTTGGGTGCCCAGGACCCACTTGTCCTTTCTTGGATCACTTTTTTTGGAACACTCCACAAGACCTGCTGTGTTGGAGATGCAAGAAGACCCTTATATACTTGATGCTACTGCATCAACTTCAAGAACTGACTGTTCACTTGCTACCTAATATATCCCAATGTTCCCAAAATGATGTTCTTGCTGTATGAAGTGTGTAGACATTGACTTCTGATTGCCATCACCGTTTTTCACACCTCTACCAAACATATAGTCCTACAGAAGATCAATGGGTGGAAATCCCCTTAAGAGCAAAAAATCTAAAGTCCACAAACTGTCACCGGACAGAATAAGGTCTGCCTGTTCATGGAAGCAGAAGATTCTCTCTCTTGGTGCTGGAGTAAGACGACAACTTGGCTCAGGCAGGAATCGCAACAGCCGGCAATGCAGGCCTTCGAAAAGCAGCCGCAGTGGTGAATTACACACTAGTGCTTTCTTCTGACTGGGCCACATGTTAAAGCCACATGCTGAAGCCATGATTTACTTTTGCACTGGAGGTATGAGGCCAATTTATTGAAGAAGCGAAGCTTACAGCTCATGCAAACAGCACGCCAGGGTCATCACACACTTCCCTCAAACTCGGGACATTTCAGCCTAAAATTAGAGAATACCCTGAGGTCCACATGGCATTTATGTAGGTTTATGTACCACAGTCATAAATTGAAACGACCATGTTCACCCTCTCTATATCTTTAGATTTAAAGGAATAGTTTGTACACACACTTCCCACTTGCCCCAGATGTAGACTATCACCCAACACATGTTTGGAGTCCACATGTTGATTCTCCACTTTAGAACTCTGAGTTATCTTAAGGCTAATGTTGCTAACTCTCAACCGGCACTGACCACATTCAGCTTTTCATTAAGACCTTGTGGATGTGGTTCTGTAACTTTAGAGAAGTTTTGGGAATGCTATGGAAAAGTGCATGAGCTATTTTGGGTGACTACTGAGCTGTAGTATTTGCAGGGTTTCTTCATGGTTAACTGCAATGCTAAAATCCTTGGTGCAATTAAAAAAAATATATAAAAAACAAAAAAAATATGTATATAACGAAAATATTCTAATAGCCCAACTCTTATTGACGCCTGTTTCCAATAAACACCGGGTTTGAAGAGATGTCGCAACAAATAGACGCCGATCTCCAATAGCAGCTGGGTAACATCCCCCTCCCCAACTTTCACAGACACACGTCTCTGATCTTTCATTTTCTACCACCGTGTTTTAACACAATTTATTCCCTAAAAGGTCTGAAACATCTTAAAACAAAACTCTGATTTCTGAAGACAATTATATGAGTGTAACGTGTGTAATTACTAACTTTTGTCGCGATATCTGAGGGTTATTGACGGATATTAAACCACTCCCACAATAACAGCCAATCACAGACAAGTATCACCACTGAACAGACAGAGGGATGATTTTAGTCGTGATGTTTTATCTACCGTCAAAATAAATGTAAAGAAGCTGCATGACATTTTGTGGCCATTAATACCATCACCATTCCGTCTGTGAGGAGAATAATAGTCCGTGTCCAACAAACGCCGTCTCTATTAAACGCCGGGCTGTCCCAATCATTTTTTTAATAAACACCGGGGCTTCAATTGGAAGATATACGGTAATAAAAGAAATACTAGGTAAGTAAGTAATTGACTAAAGATTTCCTTATTTTAAATTAGTTGAATTTTTTTTTTTAAATAATAATTTAATCTAAGGGCTTTTAATTTGAAATGATGGAGACTCGCTCCGGACAGAGCGAAGTTTTAAACTCACACTGTAGGGCTGAGAAGGAAACACTGGGCTACTCTTTCTGCTTTGAGCGTTGTGAAACCTACAGAATGTGTAGCAGCAGGGAGAACACCGAGAAATGCCACAACACCATCCTGTAATTCAGACAACCACACAAACCTGAGGCCCTGGGGACAAACTAGTGATTAGTGAGACAAACCTCCAGGCAGAAATGCTCAACCAGACCACTCCATGTTTTCTTTGAGGGCACATGCTAACAGATGTTTACTTCACAGCATTTGAATACTGCTCCAACTATAGGACATTCAACACATAGGAACTAGTTTCCAGTTCCACACGGATACGCTCAGGGAAGCACGTGGGTAATTATAGCAAAAGTTACAACTAGTTGCCATTGCTATTTCTGCCGTCCATCTTCCACAGTTTCCCAAAGCAAAAATACAGTGGTGCTTAAAAGTTTTTGAACCCTTTAAAATGTTGTATAATAATTGTAATGAATGTGACCCAAAGCAATTGTCTGATATGTTACTGAATCAATTTTTTTTCAATAAATTAATGACTAAATATAATAAATTTTGTTTAATTTCTTCATCTACCTCTAGGACTTGTTTGAAATCTGATGATGTTTTAGGTCACATTCGTATAAAGATATAGGGTTCATTTTAGGGTTCACAAACTTTCAAGCACCACTTGTGAGTAAAAAATAAATAAATTTAAAAACATGCTACTTAATCAGTTGTTGCCATAATTTATCTTGCAATTTCCTAATACTGCATTGCTTATGCATAATGTATGTTTTCCACATTCTGTTTCATTCCAATACGTTAAAACTAAATCGACAGAAATCATAAGTGAAAACTTTTTTATTTAAGGACGTTTTGCTATCTAGAAATTCAACATGAAATTTGACTGGCTGAGAGAATGATAAAATATTCACCCAAATACTCCATCAGCTGCTCTGCTGTTATGATCTCCATCATTGGTGGCATCTTGACCTGCAGGAGAAGATCGTAAACATGTTAAAAGTGGAATGTGGGTCAATGGGTGAGATTTCTATCCTGTTCCTACAGCAGTTTCCAAACCTGCCATGGGTCTCAGCCCAAGCACTATGTCCTTACACCACACAGTAGCGCTGGGGGAATTCACTTTATGTGTTACTGTATTTCCCCACATTACAGACCCCATTCTATAAGCTGCAGAAAATGCTCATTTATGTTTTAAATATCTATGATAATCACCACATGTTATTAGCTGCAGTGTTACTGAATTTACAGAAGGAGAAGCATCTAATTTGACCCCTGGAGCTCTATACTGGTAGTGATGAAGTTGAGCATAAACAATTCAATTGATGAAATTTGGAACTTACCGATATCATGCCCCAACGCAATAACTACGCTGCAGAATTTAAGCTCCAGGTCGTTGCTTTCACAACGCAACATCTGCAATATCAGAGCTATACTGGCGTCTGACATCAGTGACAGCAAAGTAGCACAAAAGAGTTGTTCGTCGATGACGACGATGTTCAGGCATATGATTTTGAAGAAAGTTAAGCCTAATAATTTTAGCATTTCAGTGTTGCTAATTTTATACTGAAGAATTTACATGTAGATAGATGATTGACAGCACCGTACTAAAGTAGCTCCACCCTCCAGTCATTCAAATAAACATTTAAACTTTATATCTTAACATTACTTTTGTTCCTTTTATTTGTGTAGAGTAGAGTTTTTTCCAGCTTGTTTTCTACACTAGGATGTAATGTAACGTAGCAAAGGGCTGAAAATGCGGCGCCATTTAAGTGAGAAAACATAGTCACTGATCTGTCTTTGCTTTGGGTTTCTTTTCTAACTGTTCGTTGCTGCAGTAAACAGTACATTTAAATGTAATAATTTGGGGATGTCGTCTTTTTGTAATTAATTATACTTTTAGTGAATGTGTTTTCATGTTTTTTTATAGACCGCCCCATTTAAGCCCTGCACCCAATACCAGGTTTGCAAAATTTATCTACAGTATAAGCCACTGCCTATCGTTGGGGAAATAAGGTAGTAGTAACATATTACTACTACCAGAAAGTGGCATTAATGCACCCAATGCTGTTTGCCACCTGCCATTAACAAACAGAATAGAAAAACGCTAGTAAAACATGATTAGTGTTCCAGGTGTGATGAGATGTTACTCTACTAAAAGGGGAGCCATGTAAAGCCAAGACTACTACAGCTGTCAAAAAGTTAGAACTTCAAAAAAGAAACAAAATGGAGGTGCCCCCACTGTTGCCGTGGACCAGTAAAGGTGAATCATTATCCTGGACTCAACATCGTGATGACGATCAGTCTACTGTCCATCATCCATATTCCTGCTATACACACCATGTCTGTAGAGAATACACAGAGCAGTCGGTTTGCGAACCAGAAACCAAAATTTGGACTAACCAATCGCAGAGCATCTTAGAACTTTATTGTGAAGGGGTTCGGCTAAACTGTTGTAGGATAATTTTTTAAAAAGTACATATGTTGCTGTGACATCACAAAATAACAATTTGAAAATGGGCTTTTAAAGCATAGTTTCCATTTATAGCTTTACAATACTTGCACAAAAGCCTTTTTAATTAAGAGAAATGTGACACGTAGTTTAATATACAGAAAAATATCACCATCGCAATATATACCATGATTAACACCTTTCTTATCCAATACTGAACCTGAAACACTAGCCGATACTGAAGCTGTAATTTTTCTATAAAAACTGCTGTATTTTCAAACTGAGCTCATTTTAATTGCACGACTTCACTTGCGATTAGTATCTAAAAGTAGACCATCATGCAACATGCACTAGCTACAGTGTAAACGACTCAAACCCAAACAGGAAGAAACACCCACCTAACACCATGACCATCATTCTCATTCCCCCCATATCTGATCCAGCAGTATCAGATTTGTACTGTCTCTACACAGCACATCACTGAATGTTAGCAGTTAACAATCAAAGAGAAACAGGAAAATAATAATAAATTATTATTATATACTCAGTAACACTGTTTAATTGCAAATTGCAAAGCGCATACAAATCCTGTACTGAAATCTGTCTCACAATAAATTTCACATTATTAAACTTCTACTTCGTATTGACAGTACACTACAGTGTGTTTCATATGATCGTGAACTAAAATGGGAAAATATGGCAATATTTATTGTTATTATGATAAACTGTGGCCACAATCTGATTTTCTGTGTAGTTTGCAATATCGTCAGTACTTAAAAAGCACTGAAAGCATCATTAGTCTCGCTTAAGTGATACTTATTGTACAGTGGCAGGAGAAACACTGAATAAAAATCATCTATACACCTACTTTTATGAAAAAAAAAAAAAAGTTGCTCATTTTCGCCAGACGGTAGAAAAACACATATCACGACGTATCGTATATTGGAAAAATTTCTCAAAGTATTGTGATACAATATTTTTTCCATATCTCCCACCCCGAAAGTGAACATAGTCTTGGCTAGTACATTATTTAAAAAAGTTCTGTTAAACCAAGGCTTCACACTGGTTTTATAATGAAGAATAGGGGTGTAACAATATATCGATATGTATCAATGCATCGATCAAAATAACTCACAATCCAACGTGATGCATAAAAAAAACAAGGAGTTCATTCTGCAATTAATTTTACTTCAATTTTATTGTAGGCAGTGTTTTATGCTGAGAAGTCGTCCCATTAGATTTTTTATGATGAAATGTTCAGATTATGATTTGATTGCATGTGTGAGATCATGGAAATGCAGCAGATTGTGTGAGAGTTCAGCATATTTTATACTGACCACAGACCCAAATGTTGAACCAAATCACATTGCTGCAACTTTAAGCACTAAAATGGAACACTACAATATAATTTAAAAAATAAAGCAGTGTAGTTAATAATATTAAAAAGTGTATTAACTGAAAACTGGGTGGAGAAATAACTCCAGATTAAAGGCTGCCTTGCCAAATGAAAAAGTTGCTTTGGGACGTCAAAATAAAATAAAATAAAAAAAAATAAACGTGTGGATCATGTAGTAGTAAAACATAAATGTCTGATGTTTAAAAAATATTAACATAATTTCCCCCCCACTGGAAACAACTAACAACCAAATTATTTGCTGCCAAGGCACTAAAAACAATCAACAACAGTATGACGAACCTCCCGACGGTGCAAACGGTGGACATTAACCCAACTGCGTTCTAAAAAACAAAAAAACACTCACAACAATCTACAAAAAAATCCACCTGACTCCTCCCCCCACATGTATTAGTTAGCTGATTGGCTGGATCGAGTGTGCAAAGCAGGGGGCTTCAGGACCAAGGTTGTGAAGATAAGGTCCCGACTCAGGAAGACCTTGCTGGAGATAATTATTTGGACCAGCAGAAGAAAACATCTCCATGACCAGAACCCCCTCATGCTGTAGGCCACATCAGCACAGACACTAGTCCTGTTCCACTCAGGCTAGTGTGCTTAAAAGCCGTCCCAAATGTGGCAATCATCTCTAAAAGAACCGTGGTGAGTTTTCAAAAGCAGTTGCGCGAGGCTGAGAGACACAGAGTTGCATTTTGAAGATTAAAGAATGAGCACTCGAATGGAGGCTCCGCGGCCTGCCAGCTAGACGTCCAACACAGTAATTAAATGTTATCTTTATGATGCAAATGAGTCGGAGGCTGAAATACAGAACGCAGCCCTGTTTGTGACCGTGCAGGGACTGCTTAGCAGGAAAGCGAGAGAAGCAAGGATGATGGCAGAAAATGGCTCCTTTTAAACAGCAAGTGTAACTTTAGCCGGAACGCCACTCGTCTGGAGGAAAAAGAAGGAGCATTAGATGTTTTGGGTCTGATCTCTTTTGCAGACTCCCAAACATTGCCAGTATGAAGAAATAGGTACGATCATGGGTTTGGGAAGAAAAGGGGCAGAAAGAGACTCTTCTTTTTTGTCTTTTTGAGAATTCTAGGCCTTTTGAAGACAGAACAGGATGTGCTCTGCTTAGTCATTACTAAATCTTATGCCAACAGTGGAACAAAAGAAATACCCTCGTACAGAAGCACTACTCCTGCACTTCCGCCACCACTTAAAGGGGAATTGCACTGATTTTTCAAACATTTCCTTTACGTGTGTGTTGTAATACAAAATGAAGCACTGAGGAGAAACCACAAATCAATGCACAATATCCACTGTCCAGAGTATACAGTGCACCTCCACGCTTATTGGTGTTTTAATATGTAACACAATGACAACACAATCATATCGCTATCTAATTTGTGTTTGGAGGAAGCTAGAGTCGATCCAAGCTGACTTTGTGTACAAGGCAGTGCAACACAATCATTCACGCACACATATGGGACATTTAGTGAAGCCAGTCAACCTAAACCTCAAGCCTTTGGACTGTGGGAGGAACCTGGAAGAAACCCATGGAAACACGGTAAGAGCTCCTACACTGGACCTGAGGATCAAACCACCTTCTAGCTGTGAGGCAACAGTCCTAACCACCATAAAATTTGCATCAAACGGATGTTTCGATCCTAATTAAGGATTGGTCATAATTTTCTAATAATTTTTACATCACTTATTGTTAAATTTGAATAGTTTCAGAGTCTACGGTCTTAAAATATATTTGTTTTTCCTGAAAGTAACCTCTTATTCTCCAAAAAGGTCATAAAAATGCCCCTGAAAGATGTTTGCCCATCGCCATTAAACAAAAATGTCACTAATAAGAATACAGGCTCATTTATTAACACAGTTATGGTCAGAGCTTTTTGGGAAGAGGTGGTGAGTTTTACTGAGCAAGATCCATATGACACCATATAATTTGCTGTTGTCAAACTTTTGACTGTGCCCCCTAGTGGATGCACTGCTCAAGATCCATGCAAATGTAAAAGGCGCATGGAAGTAGGGGTTTGCCAAAATATCGATATGGCGAAATGTTGTCGTCCTTGTTCACGCAATATGATAATCGATACGCCGACGGTAATATTGAAATTTAAATGAATAAACATTCGCCGCCAATTTGATTCACTGGCGTCACTATTTCTCTCCTCTGGGTGGCGCTGCTCGACTGAGTACAGGAGACAGGTGAACACAGAAGTAGTAGTTTCCAACAGTGTGTGCAGGAGACTTGGGTGAAAAGCTGAAGATAAAAAATAGGTAGATAGAACAAAACCTCGACTGTTGCTTATGTAAATTAATAACACATCACTGTGTTTCTGTGTTATATCTTTATTTCACTGTCAATTATATATCGATATATCGATTATTGCAATATTATCGTTGGCCACGTATCGCGTATCGAATCGTGAGATACCCTGCGATTCCCAGTAAGTTGCACTGCTTGAAACAGGCGTATTTATTTTCATATGTAGAGGGAGCATCAATGAGGCTTAAGTTGTTTATGAGGTAAATCGCAGTGTCATTAGACTGAATTAGACTCTGTTACGCTTTCAAACTCATTCAGACAAGCACTGCATCGCTACAGAGCTCAATCAAATAAGCCGGGGGCTGTGGAAAGCATGAATGGCTCCCTCTTTGTGTGTGTACCTGCATGCATGGGGTGGGCGTGCGACCTTTGAATAATGATTGAACATTTACAGTGAGTATCGAATAGTATTTTAGCTTGAAATGTCCACCTCTAAGGTTGAGATGTTATGAATATTGCTAACCTGCTTTTATTAAAAACTCAAAGCTTTTTTAAACAAAACACATTATTATTACTATTTTTGTAATTCTTAGTTATTTTTATCATACAATAAACATGAATAAAGATTTAAAATAAGTTAAAGAAATCCCATCAAAGTAAGCTTATAGAAATAATTAAAAATGCAGGCACGAGTGTCCCAGTTTCTCAGCCTACAAACCCTTCCTACAGATAATTTTGTAAAATAGTTATTTGGGGGTAATACTTTGCCATTAATCCACTTAAACCTAATATATCCAGTATTTTTAGGCTCAAATTGTTGCAATAAAAACATTATCTTATCCTCCTGTGAGGACGTTTTTAGAGTTACTCTACTCTAGACATCTGGTTCCACTCGCCACCACTGTGAGAAAGTCGGTAAGCGTCTAAGAAAACTTTACTTCTTTACTCTTGAATAATTTAAAAGCTATTTTGTGTTTATTTCTTCAAGTGATTCAATAGTTTTTACAATAAACTATCGTTTCATTTGGAGTTAGAGGCCGACAAACACCACGGTTCTTTAGTTTTGCTCTGGAGGATGTAAGATATTCAGCGATCTGTTACTTACACTGATCAGCCATAACATTAACACCACTTGACTGTGGTGCGCTACATGTTCTGACCCCTTTCTATCAGAGGCAGCATGAACAATTTGTACAACAGGATCTCCTCTTTGGGATCGGACCACCTTCACTCCCCATGTGCATCAGTGAGCCTTGGGTGTCCACGACCCAGTTTCTGCCGAAATGTTTGAACCCTCCACAAGACCTGCTGTTTGGACATGGTCTTGTGAAAGTGGCTTCTGGCATATCAGCTTTAAGAACTGACTGTTCACTTGCGGCCTAACATATCCCACTGTAATGAAATAACTAGTCAATGTTCTTCTCTTCACCCGTCAGGTGTGTTAATTTTATGGCTGATTGGTGCATGTGCTTTCTGACATACGACTGAAGCTCAGTCCAGTACACGACCAGGACCTCAACCTCTGAGACGAAGCACGCGAGATATAAAAGCACGGCCTTCCTTTACCTTCCAGGCCAAGAGGAGGACGTTCATGATGGCCAGCAAAGGGCAGGGCCCGTTCTCGTTCTGGGTGATGACTGGTGTGTTCTCCTCTTTCCACCTGATCCACTTGATGTGGTATATGGACTGTCCAGCTCCTCGGTCCCTGCAGCAGGCCACCTTCTTCTCCTCCCCATGGGCTGAGGCCAGACCCCCGTCCTCCAGGCCTTCTCCGTTCACCTCTGAGCTGGGACAGGAATTCAGGATCGAGGAAGAGTCCAGGGAATCCGGACTGGGAGATGGTTCACTCACACTGGCCGGAGGTCCAGCAGTGGCCGGTTCTGAGAGCTCCACCAGCCCCTGGCCTCCATGGTCCATCCCATCTGGCTGGATGTGTCCAACCCCCACATTAGGCACAGGAGGCTCCACTCTGGTCTCGGACTGGGATGAAGGAGGCTGCTTTGGTCCAGCAGAAACTCCGGCTGTCCCGCACCCCGGCCCGTTGCTGCACGGTGCGGCGGGTTTCCCGGCTCCAGGCAGCGGGGCGTCATCCTGCGGGAAGCCGAGGTTGGGTGAGCTGCGCTCGGCCACTCCGACGCCGTCCGATCGCTCCAGCGGAGGTTCGGCACTAGGGCTCTCCGCGGCGCACGGATCCTTCTTTCCAGCCCCGCCGGCCGCCCAAGCATCCCCAGGCTCCCCGGGAATGGTGGCGCACACCGAGCTCCCGCCGGAGTCCCGGTGCAGGTTCGCATTTTTCTCCATGTTGGGCTTCAGCACTGCAGACCCGCGCGCAGCTCCATCCGCGCCATGACACCGCCGAGTCTGACGTCAGCGCGCACGGGACCCGCCCCTCCCCTTCCTGAGCGACGTCCTGTTACGAGCGCTAATAATAATAATAATAATAATAATAATCATGACGATAATCATAATCATAATAATCATAACAGCAATAGTGACAACGACGACAAAAAATACAAAAACAACAACAACAATAATTAATAATAATAAAGACAATGACAAAAACAACAACAATAATAACGATGACAACAACAACAATAATAACGATGACAACAGCAACAACAACAATAGTAAAAATAATAACAGCAACAACGACAATAATAACAGCAACAACAATGACAATAAAAATACTAATAATAATAATTACACTTAATTTGAACTGATTATTACACAGTTACTTTACTCAATAATCTAAAATAGTGCCAGATCATATGATGACATTGACTATTTTGAATAAACATATTTACTTTGACAAAAATTGTATTTTAATGTCATTTTTACAGTTATATTAGTTTATTATGATATTACATAATAATTAGTGTAATATATTTACACATAATATTTATTAATATTTATTGCACTATGACAAGTGTAATCAAAGTATAATATCTGTGACTTTTTTCACGAGCAACTGCCAGTACATGATTTAGTTAACTAAATTTTAACTCTAAACAGGGTTAGTTTACATTCGCATTTGTTTCAAGCTGGTGTGTAAGGAGAGAAAACAGCGCAGTTCTTTATTTGGGTGGGGTGAGGTGTAGAACTGTTACGTTGGCCGTTATTTATCACTGAACGGTGACGGGCTTTTTCTCCTATTGTGCAATATTTGTTTTGACCGCTTGATGGCGACATTTACCTGCTTTTTAAATTTCAGGATTCCGTGACGTGAGTGAATATGGGCCCAGGACCTCTCACTCATGTCTACATGCATTTTCTGAAACTAGAATACAAAACCCCAAACACATGAAATACCAACTTCTACAGACGGAATCAGCTACAAACTGACACGTTTAAGAAAACATTACTGTAAAAAGTGCTGTTAAAGGGCATGTGGCTGCAAACGCATAAGAAACAGGTGCTTTTACAAAGTTGTGAAAACATTCTTTAGAATGTCAGTTTGTGTTTGTATCAAGTAAATAAAAATAATAATAATTTAGGGATTCATTAAAATAATAACAGTAATATATAATACAATAACTTTTATTATTGTAACTTTTATTGATTTAATAACTTTTTATTATATTTTTTAAACTGGCAGATATGCCAATATTTTTTATATTTTCCACAGATCAACACAAATGTATTTTGATTATTATTACTGTAGATGATGAAAAAACATCAGTTTATTTAAATCTTGGCTGAGAAATATTTCTTTGACAATTCTGTCATTGCGTTTGATGGAAACCAGCCCATCTTTGTTAGGGAAGACATTGGTGGAAGCTTTTAGTAGACTCAGTCATGATCCGCTCACCTGTTACCTGCTCGTTGTGGGATGTGACTTTAACTCTTTGTAAATTTACACTCTTGTTTTGCTTCATACCAACTTTTATTTAAGTGTATTGCAGACAACAAATTCTAAAATGATTATATTTGTGACACTTTGGAAATATTTTTCTCTGAACTTCAGATCAGTTAAAAAAGTTAAAAAAAGAGAATAAATGAAATATTGTTTATATTGAATATTATGAAGAAAAAAGTGTATGTTTATTTTTTATATTCTTTTATATTCTTACTTGCAAAAGTAAAATTTTGTCATCGTTTGATTAAGAGGGAGGTTGGTTTAATATTCATAATAATATTTAATTAACGACAATAATAATCACACATTCTGCATGTTTTTGTGTAATTTGAACCCTAAATAAATGTAGTGTTTCTGTACAGACTGAGCGAGTAGCGTATAGTGGGCGTGGCCAACTCCTCCTATTTCGGGCGGCTGCCCGTTTGACGTCACTCCCTAGGAGACGGGACCTGGTGCCGCAGAGCAGCAGCAGCTGCCGTAAAGCCGAGCGGGGGAGAGAGAGAGAGAGGGAGAGAGAGAGAGAGAGGGTGGTAGTCAGGACGGACGGATGAAGCAGCACTATGGATTTAACACACACCGCCTTCATTAAACTCTTTCTGCTCTTATACTGTTTATGCGACACCAGAGGTGAGTGTCAGGCTTTATTTCCCTGTCATTTAAAGTGGAGAAAGTGCGAGGAGCTGCTTTAATCCGCCGTACTTTCAGTTTCTCGGCGTTTAGTGGGTGCGGAAGTGCGGAAGTGAATTTTCATCTCCAGATAAACTGTTTTTTCAACAGTTTGCATTAAAGCCATAAATGGCACACAACATACAAGCCGGTTGTGAAACAAAAAGGTTGTCGTGCAGACTGTAAAATCCAAATTTGCGTGGAAAGTGAGAAAAATTCCCTGCTGTTTGGGTCTAGCTGTCAACTGACTGACTCCGAGTTTACATCCAACTTACCTCCACATTTACTCAAGAAACGCTTGATTTTCATCACAAAGCCTCGCCAAAGTGCTTTTCACTGATTTACGAACTCCTTGGACACCTGACAACGGTGAATGTAATCGCTTTTGCCCCTAAAAAGAGTTTTAAAAAGGCTTTGAAACAAGAAGAGTAAGGCATCTGCAGCAGGTCTGGCCGATATCTCGCGATGTTTTGTCAATATCGTGATGAAATCTCGCGGTATTGTAAGTATTATTTTAGGATTTCCACGTTTTACGTCGCACTCGACATGGCTGCCTTTTTATATTTTAATATTAAAAAAAACAACAACAAAGCCTATTCGACATAAAAACAAAGTTGTCAGGGGAACTAGTTAAATAAAGGACAAATAAATATGTCGTCATGCTGCACTATATGAGGGAGACGTTTAGAAACTTCATTATGGCTCCCTAGTGTAAGGCTGACTCTGCAGTAAAGATCAGGAACTTTTTCACTTCATTTTTGCTGTGTATGTGATCCGTGTGTAACACACCCTCGCCACTAACAAACTACAACACCCAGAATGCAACTCTCTTTCCATCTCTTTTCTGCCTTATTACCCACCTGTTTTCCCGCACCAGGCACTACATAGACCACAATGCATTGCTCCTCATGAAACACACCACATCCTACAACAAATGCCTATGAGAGAGACTCGTGTTAGCTATATGCTGCTACTTGTTCTTGTTTAATAAATATATACCATCATTACATACAAGTTCTGAATTAGGGCAAAATCCAGATGTAATTTTTTTTTTTTTTACGATATGGGGATCATATTGCGACAGACAGATATTTGCTTGAAAAATAACACCCCCCTCAGACACATTTTTGGATTTTATGATTATATTGTGGGTTTTAACTTTATTATGCTCTGGAAGTGCTGGCTGCAGGGATGAGCAGTGTGCACTTAAAATCAGTCACTGTAATAGTAACAGTATAAATGATGACGTGAAGATAAGCCATTCAATGTTATCTTTTTTGGTCAAACAGTCTGAGAGCCTTGTCCTGTAATTGTAAGCTTTGAACAGTGAAGCTTAATCTAGACAAATACTAAACCAGAGGCCTTCAGATCTGGACCTTGGATACAGATTCTGCTCCTGGATTCTGTAAACACTAGTAGTTACTGAACTGTTAATGTCATTGATTGGTCACCTACAGTCATTTCTAAGAACCCAGGACTAAAGAAAGACAATATAAAATAGAATATAAATAGAAATAAACACCAATACTTATAAAATTTGTATCTTAACCCCTGGAATTAAAAAAAGAAATGCAGTTAAAGCACTTTTCTTCTTTAAATCTGTAAATAATGGTGTAATAGTGTAAAAGTTGCACAACAAGAAGGTCCTGGGTTCCGTCCCCGGGTTGGAGTGTACAAGCTCTTCCCGTGTTTGTGTGGGTTTCCTCCGGGTTCTCCGGTTTCCTCCCACCGTCCAATGGCTTGTCGTTTAGGTTGACTGACTACCTATAGGTGTTTATATGAGTGAATTATTGTCTGTCTCTGTGTTGCCCTGCGATGGGTTGGCCTCCTGTCCAGCATGTTCCCTGAAGTTCATTGTTCTTTTGTAACACCGTGGAAATTGGGAAGGAAGCATATTGTTTATTGTAGGATGGTAGGATCACCTCTGTGGAAGTCCCCACCCAAAGTTGCCAGTATTATAGTAATGACTCTTGAGGAGGGTGAAACTAGTGGGAAACCACATGTGCTGATGCATTTGTCACTGATCTGGGTCACAGTGTAGAGAGGTGCGAGTGTGGTACATCTCCTGTGCAGTGAAAAACTGACATTCAACATTATAGAACCAAACCTCAGACTTCGGCTGATCAACTACGCATTGGGGAATGTGGGGAATCGTATACGTTTTTACTGAACTGTAAATATGTTTTCTTTATTTCATACACTCTGAACGTGAACGTTAATCTGTCTTTCAGAATCTGTCATATTTTTCCATCCGCTTGATTCCCGTTTGCAAGGGCTGCCGTGTAAAAAGTGTGGTGAGAAAAGCTAGAATAAATAATTTCACCGGAAAGCAGAATCATGTGAGTCATTTCTCTGAAGTGACGCCGCAGCTACTGCTCATTTCAGTCTGTTGGCTTGGTGAGGATGCATGTTTTTTTTAAGCATAACTGGGTGGTGAGGTGGGGTAATGCCAATACAATACCCATCATGATACAGGGGCAACAACACGTATCCATTTTACATAATGCCTAAAAACAACACAAGTATTCTAAACAGCTGAACTGTCCTTTTTATTTTCTCATCATTTATATTTTATTTCCAACATTTACTTTATATTATTTGCTGGCACCACGCTGTATTGCGCTCTGCGTTATAGGGGATGTTTCCTATTGTGATACAGCTGCTGGAGCAAAAGCATTAGAAATAAATGCAAAAATTGCAACTTTATCTATTTTAATTATAAAGACTCTTATTTTTATGAACTTTAAAATGTTACATTTTAGCATTTTAGCCTAAACATCCTGCTCTTGCATGGTCCAATAAACACATTATTGTCTATAATATCGTCCAAATCAAAATGTCTGCTGTATTTACCCAACGATGGGCCCACATTATAGGCCCCATTCTATAAGCTGCAGAAAATGTTTGTTTTAAAACTCTAAAATAAGACCATGTTATTAGACATTATACCGTAACTGAGCATAAACAATTAAATTGATAAAATTTGGAACTTACTATTATCATGCCGCAACGTAAGAGCTACACTGCAGAATTTAAGCTCCAGGTCGTTGCTTTCACGACGCAATGTCTGCAATATCCAAGAGACAAACATCAGCGACAACATAGTAGTACAAATTGAGTTGTTTGGTGTTGAACGATGTTTATACATATGATTTTGAAGGATTTGAAGAAAGGTAAGCCTAAGAATTTTAGCGTTTCAGTGTTGCTAATTTTATACTGAAGATTTTACATGTAGACGGATGATTGACATCGCTGTACTGCAATAGCTCCACCCTCCAGTCATTCAAATGAAAATAAAAAAGCACTGATTTATACTTTACCCGAATGTGGCCGTCCCATTTAAGCAAGCCGCACCCAATACCAGGTTTGTAACATTGATCTATAAGCCACAGTTTATTGTTGGGGAAATGTGGTAAACGTCTACTAATGTGATTCCAGTACTGATGAGCATCCCTACTTCTACATCCTCATGTCCAGGGAAGACACTCCTGTTCTCCACATAAGTCTGAATAAAAACTGGGCGGAGGGTGAGACCATGTCCAGTGGGCATAAACACAATGAACAGAAGTCAAATGTTTGTGCACATTTATTTTTAAGCGCAGATTGCCGTATGTGTATTATGTTTATGACTTTATTCAGAGCGATGTACAGGATGAGCTCAACATCACTCCAACCTGCTGCTAGTTCTGGGAATCGAACCCATGACCCTTCAGTCACAAACCCATTTCTCTGACCCTATAACCCTATATTCCAACCCTCGTCCTCTCAACACATACTTTTACTGCACATGACCCTGTTTTCTTCAGAAATTAAGCAGATTTGTCCTTAAGCTGTAGAAAAACAAGCAAACCGATTCTGTAAACTCGTTTAACATGCACGGATGTGTAGCGTTCAGGCCGACATTGACACAGGATGCCCCAGAGTCGCCGGAGGGTCTCTACACTGTACACACTCACGGTGGGAAGAGGATACAGGCCAGACTGCACCACAGCAAATCAGAGTTTCAGAGGAAGCAGATTTCCCTCAGCGTTCTGTGACAATGGGCTTTCATGAATTAAGCAGATAAGCCTCAGAATGCACATTGAAACTGATGCTGAAATTTGAGCTCTGCCTTTGGCCCTGCTTTCCAGTCCTCAAGCAGGGGTGGGATTCACGCTAGAGCCCATGGTAGAATATAGTCACGATACTTGTCATGATATTTATGTGAGTTCAGGATTGGTTTGTGAAGTAAACAAAGCTCTAGTAGATTTTTCCAAAAGTTAAGTGGTGTCTGCCTAGTCCCTCTGTTCTGGGGTGCTTCTAACTTTTTGAACAGAGGCTTAAATTTCCAACTTTTGTGTTAAAAATAAGGAAATTTACGTGCCAGAAGAAAGGCAGGATTTATTATTGACTTCCATGGTATGTTTCATGAATGTATAAGAAGAGAAAATTGCCATATGTGATATGGTAAGTGTTGCGAGATACAGTAATCGAGTTCTTTTGGTTGTAAATAGTTTGAAATATTTTAAACAATGATAATTGCAAATGGAAGGTTGAAAAATAATTGATCTTTTTACATTTACAGTAGATGTGTTGTTGAAGCAGACTGCCAATAGTCTAACCAGGTTTTATCCACAGCGGTTTGCAGTACAGCTGGTTTCAGCAGTAATGACTAAAGGCCATTTCACCCCGTTTAGTTTTAGATCTGAGCGCCACTAGCTGACCATCTATATGACACTTCTCTGGCTGATGTTTGAGATACATTTACAGTCTGAACCACTGAGGGCCTTAAAAACATCTCAAGTTGTAAAGTAATATGATGCACAAACTACCTGTATATTAATGCATGTTCAGTTTTGGTTAAAATATCAAGTTTTTTTTTTTTATTCCCCCCCCCCCATTCAATTCCTTTTCATTTCTGGAACAAGATATTAGAAAAATTTATGAACAGATTTGGAAAGAAAATAGTTCTAGAGCATGGTGCATGTGTGAACGGGGCTTTAAATGGTGGAGGATGAGGTAGAATGGGGACAATATGGCAAAAATAAATAAAAGCTTGATATGCCAAATGTCCGGTTCCTTATTTTTACTTTCATCTAGTATTCTGGAATCAATCACTAAGTCAATCAATCAGTAATAAATAAATAAATATGTAATAAATAAATAACTTTATAATAAATAAATAAATATATATATAATATATAAATACAGTCAAACTCCGTTAGCTCGTCCCTATTGGTACAGGCCCTAAATTTGGCGAGAGGCGGGGTCGGAGAGCTTTTGATACGTGTAAAACAGCATCAGTAATGGTCACATTTTGTTATCTAGCAAACGAAAACCTAATTTCCCGCACCGCTTCAAGCTCAGTATGCTTCCCCAAACACAAGTGTTTTTACTCACTTGAAATGTTCCGCTATTTTAGCTTGTGGCTGAAAGAACATCGCCACTTGGCAACAGGCTGATTAAATCGAGCAGTAAAGATGAGCAGCATCTTTGTCCAGTTATATCATATATAGTACATAATACATAAATCAAATTAAATAAATAACCCAAACAACAACCAAAAAAACCTTTCAATTAGTGAACCATAAAAATGATTAAAAATGACTTTTATTCAATGCGCTAAAGCCATTTGACTAGTGCTAATTATGCTTTATGATCTTGTTAAGCACTGATGTCAGTGATGTGCTTGTTATAGCTTATTGTTAATTTATACCACTATCAGTAAAACTGCTACAATAGAGAATACTACGAAAGACTAAATATTTTTAGTTTTAGACCTGAATACTCCCAGGAACTCTCAATGTGTTCCTTTCCTTTATAATGCTAATTCAAATGAATCTGCTTTTTGCTTTTTGCATTTTAGAAGTGTGTGTGTGTGTGTACCAGCATCAACAGATGTGTACCTGGAAAAGATTGGCATCCACCCAGAATTCCCATATCGTTGCATCTGTAATGAAATAAAAGCTAAGACAGGTTTCCACTTTCAGCATATTACTGCCTAGAAGTGCAGTGTGTTGACTTTGCACCTATAACCGAAATACCTCCTCCTCCCGAGGGGCTGCGCATGCATAATTTATTGTATGAAGGCCAAACAAGGTGCTAATCTACTCTCTCTGTGCTCTACGCTAATCGCTGGCCCTCGTCCAGAACCGCTGATGTTTTCTTTGTGAGTGTAGAATGGAAAACCTTGGGGATAGAAGGAGGTTTTTCATTAATTAATTTGTACAGTGAATTAACACTGGGATCTTGTGAAAGACAGTTATTGTCAGTTTCCAGCTTTGTCCCAGATGTTTGTAGCATTTTGCAGTGAAGATGCACATGGTGATTTTTCTGAATGGGGGGTTATTTTTGAACTATTATTTTTGAATAATAATTCCTTCCCAGAGATCAGATGATGTCAGGGTGAAGTGTTTTTCTTCAGGAGCGAGGCTGCTGTTGTGGCATTGAGCGGTTCCACTGATTGAGAAGAAAGCTGTGGAAAGATACAGTTCCAGCATGAGTGTATGCAAACAGGTGACTCACTGTTGGAACTGCATGGGAAGCAGGAATAACCAGTGTTTTAATGTTGAGACATCATTGTCATATTGTATGTGTAAAGTCATCACTGTTCTATCCCAGGTGAACTGTTCTAGAAATCATATTGAGCATGTTAACCACCTGGATTCTTTTAATGATGAACCTGAACCTTCTGAACATCTGTTCTTAGAAGGTATACCTGATTTTGACACTGAGCCCTAGGAATTTGACACTTCTTGCTAATTTAATCTGGATTATTTAAATACGGTCCAGTTCTACTTAATTTTGCTTTAATGTGTACAGTTGTTTTTTTTTATTTGTGATATTACATTAAAAAAAAATAAAACCGTCTTTTTCTTTTTCTTCTTTTTCTTCTTCTTTTTCTTCTTCTTCTTTTTCTTCTTCTTTTTTATATTTATGGGACAGTGGTGGCCTAGGGGCTAGGACCTTGCCCATGGGATGTAAAGGTTACAGGTTGAAGTACCAGCAATCCAGCAGCCGCAGTAGCAGCAAACGCAACTTCAGCTACTGGAAGAACCATTGATCAAAGGAAGACGGCGCTGAAGCCTCCAGTGTTGATGCTGCTCTTTTCACACAACTCCAGTTAAATGTATTATGTAATAGGCTAGTTTAATGTTCACGAAAATAGAAGTTGTGTTGGTCCTGAATTAAATTTTCACTAAGCCATGACATGACTCCTCTTGTACCGTGCCTGTGACTGTGCAACATTGAGAGTCTTTTAATTAACAGTTGTTTAATAAAGGCAGAACACACATTTTTATTACCTAAGACAGTATCATTATAATCACTTAGCAGCGGCTATTTCAGCTAAACATTAAAATTCTAATTGGTTTCATGTCTGGTTCGGACAGAATAATGTAAATGCATGTCTGGTTCGGGTCAGGTTCGGTCATCTCTCTCTCTCTGAGGCGACTCGGGATTGGACAGAAATAAGAGGCCCGAACAGCACTCTAATTTAAATGCAATGTAAGTGTTCTCTTTGCACTCATCAGGATTTTGGCAGAAATTGACGCCAAACAAAAGCTACATGCAACGTTTGCTGCCAAACAAACTCCGCCCTCAAAGCCTGTGTGGACGAACTGATTCGCTCCAACGTGTTGAAACACTAAGTGTTCCCTCCACACTCACCTGATGCCATGAACGTCAGAAAAACGCTCGATTCAGACGCTCGTTTGTTCAAGGTGTAAATAGGATGAGTGCATTACATTCTCAGAGGTAAACACACCTGTGAGCACTAACTCCAGGTGTGTTAGCTTGAACTGCCCTGTTCATTAATCACGGTCATCTTCTGCTGTTTAATGCATCTCCACTTTCTGGTCATGGCAACATTTTAAAATTTGCTGGTAATAAACTGTTGTTCTGTGCATTTTTTGGTGTAGGAGGTGTAATTGGACTACAGCTGGAGTCCAAACTGATAAGATAATTAGAAATGAAAACTGTTCAAAGTCTGATGGTGACCAAAAAATAGCATTAAGCTTGTAAAATACCTTTGTTTCCCCACTGAGCTGTGTTTAATCTGCAAATGCGTTTGTGTTTGTTTTTTGGTTTTGAGATTTTTATTATGAAATATTTTAATTAGCAGACAGGGCTTCTGGCCCTAATCACCACAACTAGAGACCAAATCTGGACCTGGTGCTAAGTGTCAATCATATACTGCCTCAGAATCCTGTGTCTGAAAGTTTGAGAACCTTTCAAACATTCAATGTTTTTATATGAATTTGACCTAAAACCTCATCCGATTTTAAAACGAGCCCAAAAAGTACATAGTTAATTACATTAAACACAAAATAAAATAAATGAATAAAAAAACTAAAAATTATTTGGTCATGAATTTATAAAAACTTAAAAAAAAGCAAAAGTATGTGAGTCCTCCGCACTGTAGCTTAATTTCTTTGTCAGTTACTGGATGCTTCTGGCTTAAGGTTTGTTCTTTCAGTGGGAAATGACAAGTATGAATTCTGGAGAAGCTGCTGACCAAACATCAGTGTGTTGTGAGTGATCTTTACGCTATAATGATAGAGCAAAACCTCATTAAAATAATCATATAAAACCAGATGACTAATGGATGAATCCTTGGGGTTCTTCTCTTGAAACAATAGCTCCCTCCATTTATCCCAGATGGGATTGATCTGGTGTGGTTTCTGAACTTTGTCTCTTTGGCTTTGCCCTGGACCAACAAAGTAAACGTAGATAATCAGTAATGTAAGTTTGGGTCCCACCCATTTAACCTCGGTTATGCCTTTTGTTGTCAGTTTTTAGTTGTTTTTAGTCCCATTCTGTTTAAATTCTGACCTGCTCTTTGAATGCATTGTAATGCACTTGGTGCAGAAGCTCTACTAGTAATGACTCATTTTTTACAGGAATCTGGGAGGGGAGGGGGGGGGGTGCAGTTTCTTGTAGTTTATATATAGCAGCTTTCATCTAATTACATCATAAATCTGAATCTTAACCATTTTTAAATCCACTAAGTGAATGTAAGTTGAGTCTGTGTTGCACCTGGTAACAGGCAGAACATAAGCCATGATTAACCCAGAAGCATATTACATCATACAGGACAGTGCAATAGCTGGACACTGGCTGTGGGTGGGGCTTCCTGAACCTACAATGACCCCTCAGCTCTGAGGAGTTCAATTGACTTATAAAGATGAAAGTAGTGAAGGTGTGTTAACAGAACTTCCCTTTTTTTAACAGGATGTAGAAGTTAAAAACAGGAGGTTAAAGTATTTTCCTGATGATGTGTGGTATTGAGGGGCATTGTGTCCAGTAAAAAGACCCTGACTGGAGATGCTGGCTGAAGTTAAGGATTAAGGTTGTTTTCATGATGGTGTTTGGTTAAAACTTTTCAAAACAATTTTTTGATCACGTCACCATTCTGACAATAAAGTTTTTACATCACGTCCCCATCCTGACAATAACATTTATACATCACGTCCCCATCCTGACAATAACGTTTATACATCACGTCCCCATCCTGTCAATAACGTTTATACATCACGTCCCCATCCTGACAATAACGTTTATACATCACGTCCCCATCCTGACAATAACGTTTATACATTACGTCCCCATCCTGACAATAACGTTTATACATCACGTCCCCATCCTGACAATAACGTTTATACATCACGTCCCCATC
>JBBIGC010044637.1:0-11646 GCA_037576955.1 Lepidarchus adonis | reverse complement strand
TGTGTGTGTGTGTGTGTGTGTGTGTGTGTGTGTGTGTGTGTGTGTGTGTGTGTGTGAGAGAGTGAGTGAGTGAGTGATTGAGTGAGAGAGAGAGAGACACGGAAACATGTGTTCAACATTGTCAGCAAAGCTGTTTTTTAAACTAGGGATTTTTTTTAGATTGTCCTCACTGATCAAATGGAGGAGAGAAGGCAGACAGTGTGACCTTCATGGGACAAAAAAGCAAGATGAACAACAATAAGAATGCTGAATGGATTAAAGAAGACCAAAAATCCTTTTGTTGTAATGTGGCACATCTTTTCATAAAGGCAATACAAATATGAGGGAAATTGTTCAATTATTATGACTGTTAATCAGGTGACAGATAAGGTCATTAGTGGTCTGTAGAAGAGCATATTTAACATAACCCTCCCAGCTCTGCATGCTGCAAACTGGTACTGATCACTGTCTCAGCTGACTGCAGTGCAGCTGAAAAAATGCAGAAGGACAAAGGAATGAAGCACATGCCTTGTCCTGTTTATGACCTCTTATGAAGCACAGCCCATTTTTAAAGTGTCATACTATCAACATCAGACTGACCTCAGGAGCATAAGGAGCACAAACCTGAACCCTATGGTAAATCTAACCTGACACTAGAAACCAGTAGAAAATAAACAGGAAAGTAAAATGTCACACCTCAGTATTTCATGATGATACTTATATCACTGCAATCTCAGTTTTCACAAAAATACCCTACACTAAAATTAACCGAGGAACTATTTAATGGCAGCAAAATACAGGCAATAATAAAAAAATTAACTGTGCTTTTTTGTTTGTGAAAATAAAAAGATATTTTTTTCTTCAGAAATAAGCACACATAGACATATAGAAAGATAGACAGACAGACAGACAGATAGATAGATAACCATACTATTTAAACCATATTTTTGTTAGAATATTACACGATTCCACATCTTTTTACATCTATTGTGTGTTGTGTTTTGCTCTTGGGGAGCACATACTTCTTTGAATGATCTGCAAAAGACAATGTGTTTGTGGAGAACAGTGCTCACCTGAAATGGGGCTTTTCCAGTCAGGCACTGAAACACAATGGTTCCTATACTCCACAGATCAGCCTTGGCATCATAGTTCTGAGACATAATGACTTCTGGAGCCTAGTGGGACAGTGGGACATTCTAGGTTCATTGTGTACATGGAATGAACACTAGCATTTAGAAATAGCAACAGAAAGTGCACAACAGATATTTACCATGTACATTGGGGAACCACAGAGTGTTGCTGCCATCATATTGTTCTGGAGGTGCCGTGCAAACCCAAAGTCCGCTGAGGAGAAAGAATAAAAACCTCAGTATGCCTATACTGAAGCAGAGCATTTTAGCCAACACCATGCTTCACAGGTGATGAACAGTTTATCTAAATTCACTAGCAGGTATGCAGTGCTGGGGAGAATTTTTCAGTTCTATTCACTGATTGAAAAAATTATACAAATGTGAGAAGACTGCATGACTGCTTTCTGAAAGGAAACCTTCAATCAAAGAATGTAAAAGTTCTCATGTTTGTGATAACAGAGCTCTGAGAGGAGATGCATATTGAATTAATCAGTCATTTCCAAATAAAAAGAAAGGAAAACAATCTTAATGTAATGTAACAACAATAAAACAGAACCAAAACTTTCACAACCATTATAGTACCAGTATCTCTCACATTCACAATTACTAAGTCACAATTCACCCAAATCAATTCTGCTTAAAATGACTTCCTCTTCATTAGGGTGGCATAGACCGTATGACTTGCTGCAAGTTATACAAATGTAGTAAATCTTACTGTGGGCATCTTCTTTAGACAATTGTATGTGTGTGTGTGTTTACAGGAGTGCTGATCTGAAAACAGTTTTGGTGACAATGACCATAATAAATATGGAATGTAATCCAAGACCTTTGCAGGAAAACTTTGTGAATGGCAGCTCTGGTATTTCTCTAAAATGACTACTTATGGCTTTGAATGGTTGTTTTTAATGGCTGATGTTGTGTAGAAGGTAACACCACCACCCTGCATTCAGAGAAGCTCTTCACAATAACATCTGTAATATATGGTCTAGTCGGATCCCTCTGAAAATAGCTCTATAGTGGGGTATGCATAGTAGTCCTCACACAGCTATTGTTTTCTTTTTCAGAATAGGACAGGAAAATTGCACTCACCTCTACATTTTTGTAAAAGACTGTAAGAGATAGAAAAATCAATGGGTTCCTAAATATATCACACACATGACCTACCTATCTTGATGCAGGTGTTATTGGAGTGGGACTTGCGGCCAGCTGGGTGGGAAAGCAGAATGTTCTGGGGTTTCAAGTCTCTGTGGATGATGCCTTTGGCCTGCAGAACTCGCATAGCACCTGCTATCTGCTGCAGGAACACTCGGATAGTGTCTTCACTTAGCGTGCCCTTAGCTGTGCGTGTGTGTAACGTTCAGCATTAAAACCCAACATCAGCAACAAACTACAAACATCATTCATGGTTCAGTAAATGTATTTATTTTTTAATCATCCCTTATAGTCCCACAAGTGGGAAATTTATTCTCTGCATTTAACCATACGCGCACACATGGAGCAGTTGGCTGCAGTCAACAGAGGCGCCCGGGAGCAGTGAAGGGGGACGGTACCTTGCTCAAGGGTTCCTGAGTGGTGCCCGGGCTGGGACTTGAACCTGCAACCTTCTGATCCCAGGGGCAAAGTCCTAACCACTAGGCCACCACTGCCCCATTTAAAAGGATTGCTACAATTAGAGACATTGAATGTGCAATATCATCTTTCTTGGCTTTTAAAAAGAGGTCTTTATTGGAATAACGCATGTTGTTTTGCTTTGTTTTAGGATTGTCAGACAGCAAGCCTCCCTGCTTCCTCTGAAAGAATGTTGCCTTGTCTCTGCATTGACAGTAAACTTCCTCCAGCCTGCAGCTCTAAGCAAAACACGCTACTCCCTGCTCCACTTCCTGAGCTGAACTCCAAATTTGTTCTGTTGCATTAGAAACAATTTCTGATTCGTTTCATCTTCAAGCTAGCGAACACTTCCAGATACGTCCTCAAATATGCTTTATGATGTAAAATATAAAAATAAATATATACATATAATGAACACTCAGAAAATTTCATTTTATGAGTTAAATCTATTACAATAACTAGTCTGAGAAATATATGGTGTATAGTCTAATATATAGAAATGCTACAGCTTTTAGTTTTTTCTGAATATTAGGAAGAGATCTAGGTCTACTAAATTAACATTTTGTGTTTTGAAAGAAAGCATGAGCCTTTTATAGAAGCAAGAAAAATACAAAGCACACTTTTGTTATGCTGAAGGACACACTTACAGTGCAGGTGGTCAGCAAGGTCTCCTCCATTACAGTACTGTTAGCAGATTCAAAAAAAAGGAAGAAACAGCACTGAATTAATGAATAAAGACAATGACCAACCACCAAGCAATAGAGAATTCAAACGGACTATGTGACTAAGACATTGAAATGCATATGGACCAAGACCTCAAGTGCCTTCCATTTCTTTTGTGAGTCCAACCCCCATTCCTCAAGCAATACCATCAAGTATTTTTATAGGAGGAACTCACCAGTCGGGCAGTCCAACACTCCTCTGATGATTTTAGACTAACAAGGGGCTTTCAAACTCAAGAGCTACCAAGCAAATGGTGTACCAGTTAGACTAAGGGCAGGGCAACAGACCAAAACAATGAAGAAAAACTGGCTAAACTTACCTCCATCACCAAATACACAGAACTTGCAGTTTCCTAGAAAATGAAACCAACAATACAGATTTAAATAACACAAATGCAAAGTTTTATTAACGTGTGCTCACTCAAAGTAAACAGTATAATCACCAACAGTGTGACAATATAACCTGCCATATACCACTGTACTGTATGGTGGCAAGTATCACAGCTGGCAGCACAGATTCCGCACAGTATTTCTATGCTAATAAAAAAAGAACAGATAAGACTTCGCTGCTGTATGCTTTAAAATTTGTGATTCATGAGGTTAACTGCTCTTAAATAAAAAAATATAATAAAGAAATGAGCAAAACTTAAAAATAAATAAATAACCAAAAATAAATATAAATAATGTATTAAATAAATACATAAAACTATATTAAAAATAAAACTACAATGCTTGCTGCTGGGATACCGTATATCTTCTAATAATAGCCTGTCTCTTTTAGCTGCCCGTTTCCATTAAACGCCAGGATCGAAAGATAAAAATAGAAATAAACTCGTTCTCTGGTAAACGACGAATCTGAAATGACCTACTGCTGTTTCCGTAGAACAGAACAAACTCTAGTCCCGCCCCTTTTCCACCCCGGCGCTGCGAGAAGCTATTGTTTGGTGGAGGAGTTTGGAAGAGGAGCTGAGAAAGTGAGCGAGGATTTAGATGGACTATTGTTAACATGGATAATTGACCAAAGACTGAAAGGTGCACGTGTTTCCAGGAAAATGATCCACACGAAAGCGAAGGGGATTTTTGATCTGGAGATTGAAGCGAAAGGAAATGTTTGGAGCCAGTGCTACATACAGGTGTTGTGCTGAAATCCTACCCCCCTACAAATTCCTCCCTCCTTTCGCATTCTACCTTTTTAAATTTATTCCCTAAAGCGTATGAAATGGAATATTTTTTTAAATAGTATTATGGTATTAGATATACGGTATTAACTTAGCTTTACTCACATGTAGCCTTTATGTACTGGTCATAGGCTGAGAAAGGCTTAACATGGGCCAAATGCAGACAATAGCTTGTTTAAACCTTGCTTTTTCCACTTTCACACATGATCCATCAGCAATGGTTAAGTGAAATATACCAAGCACATCAGAAGTTTCTGAGAGTCTTCACAAGAGAATTTAGCTATTCAGAACACTTGGATGAAGACAACAAATTGAAAATGGCCCATGTCAAATATTCATGCATTTCACCACATGATTCGTGATTTCCGATCATTCATGAACTATTCAGAAAAAACCCTCATGACTATCTGCAAAAAATCTACTGAAATAACGATCCCATCCGACCAAATGGAAACTATTCAGAAACAACCCTAATGAAACACCACTGTTAGGCGCTTGCCTCTAGGTCAACTTCTCCAAGCCCTAATGCTGCTGGTCTCCACAAGCAAACAATGCCTTTCATAAAAACAAAGCCAAGCTAGTCCATTTAGCAACCACTCACAGCACCTAGCAACAGCTGACCTCTCCCACTGTCTTTCTCTGCAGCCAATCAGCTGAACCTAATGGGCTGATCCATGAGAAAGTGGTTGTGCTGAGTCAGCACAGCTCATGGTTTTCTTTCTGCTATGCTGGAGATAGAAGGCAATGAGAAATGAGCTGGCCAGCCATTTCCCTTCTATTGTTGGACCAGACGTTCGGCTCCAGGCTAGGCCCAACAGTAATGACTGCTTGTAATGGTCACATATTTCATATATTTTATGTTAGCTAAGGTATAAACAATCTGCTTTGTGATTAAGCTATGGCTTGAGTAGTATGAATCGGGGGATAACATGCGTCATAGCCTGACTAGTGGTTGCCCAAATGGGTGGGAGTCATTTGGATGATAAGCCAGTGCAACTAATGAAAACAGCAAGACATAAATGATAACAGAGTCAGATGTAAACACAACAGTGACTGTTTATTATTATACTATTTTTCTCCAAAGGTACAAGAAAATTTGTTCACAAAAAAGGCCCAAATCTATAGCACTCACAACTTAGTTAACTTAGGTATCACATTTTCCACATTTAACAATAAAGGAGGCCAGTTTCTCCAAATGAGACACTTTTAACATGGTAGCATTACACTACAGATGTTCAACCTTTTTTTAATCATGTAAATGGGCCAAATCAATGACAATGCAGCATGTGCGTACACACACACACACTGGACTAATTAACAAACATTGTATGACCTAGTGGCACGTTTAGATATCACAGACTGGTGGAGTTGTGAGGCCACTGTGACACCAAGCTAAGATAAGCAAACAGAGCTTTGTTTAAAAAGGTGTGTTTTTGAATTTATAACCCAGAGACTAACTCGGCCCTAAATACACTCAAAACCACAAGAGGATCAATGTCAAACAGGGACCATACTTCACCTTACAGTCACACACAAACAGAAGACCAAACCTACAAGTAGATTTCCTCAAGGTTAGAGAGTCGTTTATTCTCCCATTAATAACATTTGAATAAAAAACAGGCATGACAACCAGCAGCAGTAGAAAGTGGTGTTACAACTATCCATTAGATTAGATCCCAGAGCAGGTTAGACCAGTGAGCCATACCTTTAATTTGTTCTCTACAGTGTCTTCACCATACTGAGGAGCACTACAAAAATGTTGCAGACTAGGTCAAAGAGTGGTAAAATTCTGTTTTACATTAGGGTTGAAAAATAATAATTGCAATTATAGTGCTTTGTCTTGTTGTGGTTTTAGACTGTCTTGAGTTATTTTCAATAAACTAATTGACATTTGTTTGATAACAATACATCTGCAACAATGACAGTCAGCCACAGCACACTAAAAATTCAACAAGATCAGTATCCCAAAAGCCAACATTGTGATAACAATTGACTAATACATGGCATGTTCTGTTTCCTCCTATAAGTAAAGTCTTCTTCCCTATAAGAAATGTCAAAGGCGACTTTTTACAGACCAGTCAGTTGTTTATATGCAAACTTGAATCTACCCAATGGGGGCCAACAGTTCCCCTAACAAAACTGTGTAAATCAACCACGTGTCGTGTCAACAAGAACACGTGATCGCAACGGTCCAATGAGAAGCAGCTTACGCGGTGACCTGAAAATATATGCACACAAGTGGGCGGGGTTTACACGCACCCTCGAAACCTATTTGAGTGAACACTGCGCAGTCTGAGCTCTTACTATGAGAACAGCAATGTCCTTTTATTCTGTTTTCTGTATTTACTTACCTGAAAGTCGTGTAATGCCACAATGTTTTCATGCTTCAATTCCTTCAGGAAATAAAAGAGAATCAGTCGTGAGTTTTCATATACTAAGGCAGATTTTTAGCAATAAGCTAATAAACTTGCTGGTATTTACCTTTAATATTTTGATCTCTTTCCCTAAGAGAGTCTGAGACTTCGCCAAGTTCTTCTTGTTAATGCATTTAACTGCAACCTCCCAGTCATGTTTCTGTTGACAAGCAAGTTGCTTTTTTTAGGTTCACACATTACATTTATGAGGCTGGACATGTCCCAATAAACATATTCCCTTAATATTTCATAGTGTGAGCTGATATTAAAGAGAGGACATTATACAAGACAGTGTCATCAGTTTTATCTGTAAAACATGACAACACACTAACAAAAACTGCTCTTGCAGCTATTTCACGTCACTGTTCGCACGCGGTTATTTATTATTTTTTAGTGATTATTTTTTAAAACAAATATTTTTTCTCATCTCTACGTTTCTTACTTTTTGTCTCAGTGTTGTACTAGTAAAACTACATGACAAATTTAAAACTTAACCTATTAAAAATAGGACCCCATATGCAGTGTTTTTAGTCCGATCTGAACATTTCTGTCACATAGATCAGACCCAAAGCGCCTTTAAACTACAGAATAACGACGCTGTGGTGATAAACATTGCGCCGTCACCTGCGGCCTGATTTTAAGGTGGGATGCACCAGTTCCACCAAGCAGCTCGGGATTTTATGACAAGAATGTGTTTGGAAATCAAGCATCAAGTCCTGACTGACTGACTCACCTCCCGATGTCTGCCTCTGAACACCACGGCGAAAGCCCCGTGTCCGATAAGGTCCTTTCTGCTGAATTCGAACTTGCCGACCGTCTCCATCTCAGTCTTTTCCTTTCAACGCCTCGTATTAGTTTGGGAGAAAACCGGGGGCAGCTTTGGGCCACGGAATCCCTCCCTCCGTTCCCTTCTCCTCCGCGGTTTTAACGAGGCAGTCTGAATGTCGAAGCCCAGCTCCCTGTGCCATGGGCGGCCTTTCCCAACAAGCCCTACGCTCGCCTCTCATGGTCGCTGGGGAAAGAAGCGGAGCCAGGCTCCCTTCAGCTCTGGTGGAGCCCCATGCTTTTCGTAGTGTCGCCTCACACGTTTTCAGCCCCCCAAACGCGAACAGCTGCTGTTTTTCACCTTAAAACTGCCGACCCCAGACTATCCTCTCAATACCACCTTAAGAGCGCTGGGTTTGTTTGTGTACATCTGATACAACGGCAATCAGCTTCCTCGGTTTCTGCAAACAGGTAGACATTCGTGACGGAAAACTGCAGCAGTCACCAATGTTTCATTCCGTTTCGATTATTTTCTTTTAGTACAATGTCACCAAAATAAGCCCGAAGTAGATCATTGTGTTTGGGCTAACAAAGAACCAGCTGTAGCCCGGAGTTTATCAACGGCGCATGCGCAGCCAGTCTCAGCTGCTGACGTACGGTGAACCAGCGGTTCAGCCTCTGATGAATATTCATGAGGAAAAATACCAATCAAACCGCAAGAGAAAATTACTTTAATGTATCAGTTTTATGTTAATGCAGACGAACAAGATTAGTAAACTTTTTTATTGGGTTTATTTTCTCTAACATTAAATAACTGCTGCAAAGCTGAACTTTACAAGCAAAAAAAAAAATATTGTCTAAATATCTAGGGCTGCAACAATGAATCGATTAAATAGATAAAAATCGATTACTAAAAGAATTGGCAACGAATTTCATAAGTTGTTGTGTCATGTTGTTGTTATTACAAAAAATTAAAACTTTAGGTGAGTGCAGAGCGGAGCAAACACACTCGGTCTCTCTCGCGCGCACTGATGCTAGCAGAGTTAGCGCCTCACACACAGGGTGCAGCAAATGTTACCTTATGAACAGCAGTTATGCAAAGAACAATCAAGACAATCACAAAAAATGTATGGGGTGTCTTTTTTCTGCTAGTACCTGATATTTCCCTTTTCATGAACTGAGTTTGTTCTTCACCTCTCTACACAAACATTTAAAAACAAACCAGTGGAGGAAGAGGAAAGGGAAAGGGTGGCGGAGGCAGAGAAATCCGTGCGTCCGTGGGAGCATTTCACACTAAATAAACAGAGAAGGTGTGTTAACTGCAAAATATGATGAGGAGGAAGGGAGGGTGAGGGTAAGGGAACAGCAGGGTAAGTGAGGAACATAATGTTTACTCATTATGACACGTTAGCTTTAGCTCGTTAATAACTGCTTTAAGTAGTAAATTTTGTCTTGTGTCCAGTCCAAATATCTAAAACATCTTAAATCAAGATTACTAGACCAGAAAAATGGCATGAGAAAATTAAGTGATGCTTAAAACTTCTGGTTGAGATTATATTTAATTAAGTTTATTTTCCTTACCGAATTGGCATAATTTTCCTTGTTTTAAGCAAACAATCACTTAATTTTGAGGTGTTTTTTGAGAAAACAAGACATAATTTCTTATGTCTTAATGTCATAATTTCATGTGTGTAGTGAATGTAACTTGATTTAAGATTTTTAAGATATTTGGACTGAAAACAGGACAAAACTACTAAGTTGGAAACAATTTTTGCAGTGTATATTCTGTGCTTTGTCCCATATAGGTTATTATTGACAAATATATTTGTGTGTGGTTTTTTTTTATTTTATTTTAAAGTTCATCTTAATCTGTGTTTAAATGTGGAGTATAATTGAACTACGTATATTATAAAAGCTCGAGGAGCAACATGTTTGTGCACTTTCTAAAGATTTTAGTTCTGTTTTTGAATAAAGGGTGAGAAATAAACGCTTTTCTTGTGCCCCCCCGATTCATCGGAAAAATAATTGACAGATAAAGCGATTATTAAAATAATTGTTAGTTGCAGCCCTATAAATATCCCTGTTGTTACAGTACCTGTGAGAAGCCCAGCGGTCGTGTGCAATAATGTCCCCTGTCGGAATATAAGGGGAACTGCAGCTTGGCTTGTAGGAAGTAGGAAGGTGGTGAGATCTGCTCCTCTGCAGGACACAGGCTCTGATGAAGCATGGCAGAGTGGTTTGGAGGCTGAGCTAATTATACTATAGGATAGGGATTAAATTTAAACTTGGATTAAACTGCAAAAAGGGAAAAAAAATATTCAAACGTAGAATTTAACCTTATTTAATATATATAAAACTACACTCTAACGTGTGTGTATATGTGTGTATGTATGAATGTGTGTGTGTGTGTGTGTGTTTAAGAACTCAGAATTGTTCACAGCAGTGGTGATAGAAGCCAAACATCTGAAATACTTGGTGCTGCATGAGGTTATGAAAATGACACTTTATTTTGTTACTTTCGAGATCAGCTGTTGACAAAACAAAAACAGTAAGTCACACCAAAGACCAAAAAAGGGAGAAAGTCACATGTATGTTTTGTAATGCGCAAGTACCAAAATTGAAAAAAAAATCTGATTATTGAATATTTTACAATTAAGAATGATACATAAACACCTAAAATGGGTGGTTGTGTTTGTGGAGCAGAAATCACAGCCCCTGGTTCCTATCAGTACCTCTAAGAAAATTAAAAAGAAAATCAAAAATAAAAAGACACAAAACCATTTCTCAGAGTTTTCCTTTCATGTGCGTTCGATCACCTTAAGCCTTTTTTTGCTCTGTGGCTTTATTTAGATGTTCGCTGGTTTTAAAAGTTTCAGACAATAGACAGCATGTCTCTGACTGATGGCACCTGTCAGTGGAGGAGTTCAGTTCAACTCATTTCAGAATGTTCCAGGCCAGACTGTAGCTAAACTCAGCACAGCCTGTTCTGTCTGTTGGTGATGATGCAGCTCCATCTTATGAAATTGAAGTAGAAAACTCACAGAACTGAAACATTTATCATCCAAACGGCATGAGGGGTAGACCTGTTGCAGTGGCTGCACAGAATCATGTCTGTGCAATTCAGTTGCTAGTTCCTGCTCAAAATCTACCTGGCAAATAAACTCAATGTAGACAAATTATTAATTTACATGAAAACAATACACTACGTTTTAAGACAAGATGGCAAAGTTAAGCATTTATGGAAACAAAGGAAGTATTTCCTCTAAGGCCTCTTCTTTGAATACAAAAAAACCTGAAACAGTCCAGACTGTCTCACTCATTCCCACCATCACATGTATTTAGCTCAATATGGCTGTATTCACTGAAAGTATTCAAAAAAGTCACAACTTGAAACAAACGAATGGCTACTAAAGGAACCATCTTCACCTGTGATCTGTATGCTTGTGGGTGTGTATAAAACGTCAATGAGTTTGCATCTTTCATTTAGTCCTGCACTGATGTTTTTGGATTCTAAGTCATGGGGGAAGCAAAAGAGGATCTGTGGGAAAAGGAATTTGAACTCTATAAAACAGGAAAGGGATATAAGAAAATATCAAAGGAATTGAGAAAGCCATTTAGATTTAATTTTTTTTACTGCTTTTTTGTTTGCATTTATACTAATGATAACTTGTGTTTTTGCTAACAGAAATGAATGAGAACAAACAATTTGCACAATTGGCATTTGCACAGTACTGTGTGTATATATATGTATACACTGCTCACAAAAAATAAAAGAACACTTTTTTTATTGGGCCTGGCATGAAATCAATTAAACCTGTCTGATAATTTTCTGGTTGGTTAAGCAGCTGAG
>JBBIGC010044607.1:0-11647 GCA_037576955.1 Lepidarchus adonis | reverse complement strand
GAGAGAGAGAGAGAGAGAGAGAGAGAGAGAGAGAGAGAGAGAGAGAGAGAGAGAGAGAGAGAGAGAGAGAGAGCCTGCAGATATGGGCTTTGGATTCATCTATATTTCATCATCCCCAATCACAGAGGGCTGTTCGAGGAAGGATTCTCTCTCTCACTTTTTTTTCTGGGTGGTGGCGGGGGGTGTTTTGGGGGTGGATAGAAGTGTAAGCTCGGCCACGTCGGAAAGGGGGTCCGCAGAGGGTCTGCTTAATGTTTAATAAATAGCCAAGGGACCTGCAGAAGGGGGTAGAGCGTCAGGGTCTATCCTCAGGGCATTTAGCAGGCTTTGGAGAAGAACCACTGGAGCGGAAGAAAGGAAGGCGAATGTATTTTTAACGCCACACTAAAGTGTTCGCTTGTCCTCTGACGAGGGGGTGGCACTGGGAAAGTGTTTAAGAACAAGCAAGAAGCAGAAGTGGAGGCTTTTTTCCCTCAGACAACAAAGACATCCCCGGCGAGTCAGCACAGTCAAAGTCACGGCTAGAAATAAATGAATGGGCAAAACTGATTCATAAAGGACTGGGGCGATATATTTAGATGCTTCGGAGGGCAAGTGTCAGTGTGCGTGAACTCGGTTGAGGACGGAGGAATGTTTTGGCACCTTCTACCCAACTTTTCAAACAACAGAGGATGTTTTAAAGTGTTGTGTTTTGCGAACACACT
This sequence comes from Lepidarchus adonis, assembly GCA_037576955.1. NCBI lineage: Eukaryota > Metazoa > Chordata > Actinopteri > Characiformes > Lepidarchidae > Lepidarchus > Lepidarchus adonis. The sequence goes on along the minus strand of JBBIGC010044607.1, from coordinate 10,943 downwards.
CTTTGGATGCTCCAGCAATCACCCACTGTTCACCTGTGGTGCACAATAATAGACTTGTAGCTGGAGGCGCTCTGCATCTATCCGCCCAAACACTGCCAGTCAATACACATACGTTTTTATTAGCATCTCAAAAGTGCTTAAAACTATACTGGCACTTTCTTTCCATTCGCATGTATGGAGCCAGGAATTTACTGCAAACAGTAGCATAAATAGCTGAGAGAACAGCAACAGAGTAATAGATACAACCCCAATTCCAAAAGTTCCAAGTTGAGAAGTTGGGTTAAAATGTATTATTCGCAATAGAACATATCAAATGTTGGAAGTGAGACATGTTACTATTACATTAAAAATATGAGCTCATTTTGAATTTAATGGAGGTTTCAAAACATTTAGGCCGAGACAACAAACTCTTGAAAAAATTAATATTGAATTCCCCTGACAGAACTGTCATGATGCTGTCATGGCTGAAGAACTCACTATAGAAATCATTATTTGTTCACTTTGTCCTTCAAAAAAGCTGGTTAAAACCCTATCATGCAAAGAAAAAGCTGTCGCTGTCATCTCTGGACCACAGTTCATTTAAAATCGAAAAATGGATAAAGGCAAAGTGGAAATCTGGCTTGTTATCACCATTTAGTTCAAAATCCTGCATCTCTGATGGTATGGGGTGCAGTGGTGCCTATGGAATTGGCAGCTTGAACATCTGGAAAAGATTCATCAATGCTAAATGTATATATAGGTTTTAGAGCAACATATGTGCCCATCCAGACGATGTCTTTTTCAGGAAGGGCCTAACATACTTCAGCAGGACAATGTTAAACCACATTAAAATAGCATGGCTATGTAGTATTCCTGATGTTCTTCCACCAACTGAAAACATTTGGTGCATTACGAAGCAAAAAATACAATAATGAGACAACATTCCTCTCCCAAAAGCCCACCAATGGTCTCCTCAGTTTTCAGACCTTTAGAAACTAATGTTAACAGAATAGGGGATGCTAAATATGGTCCTGTCCCAACTTTTTTGAGACATGTTGTTACTTAGTTTAAACATTTTATATGTTTTCTATGTTCTATTATGAATAAAATATGGGTTTAAAAAATCTGAAAATCATTACTGTATTCCCCCACTTTATAGGCCACCCCTGTAAAAACATCTAACTTGGCCCTTGGAGGCCTTTGCAACTTCGTACCGGTAAAGATGTTATACCGTAGTTGAGTGTAAACAATTAAATTGATAAAAAATGTTAACTTTCGGATATCATGCAGCAACGTAAGAACTACGCAACAGAATTTAAGTTTCAGGTCGTTGCTTTCGTGAAGCAACATGTACAATATCCGAGATTCATACCGGTCATACCAATGTCCGACATCAACGACAGAAAAGTAGCGCAGGTCGCATTTGAGTTGCTCAGCAACAACAACGTTGTTTAGAGATCTGATTTTGAAGGATTCAATGAAAGTTAAGCATAATAATTTTTGCTAATTTTATACTGAAAAATGTACATGTAGACGGATGATTGACATTGCTGTACCATCACCATCACCCCACCCACCAAACATGTTAACTGCTGATACGATATGTTTCCTTACTTTAGCCGTGCACATACACAAAATATTCTATATATAACAAATGATTGAATATAACATCATTGAAATCACATCAGAATTGGTCTAAAAATCTGTTTTAGGTCAAAATGTTTTAGGTCAATGGTTAAAAATATATCACTTAAAGGATGTAAGAGCCACTGTGTATTTTTTTCTTTCTTTCTTTTACTCAGACTGCTTTGATTTCAACTTATACAGACATTTATAAAGGCCAACCAGCATGTGGAACAAGATTGTGAAACGAAACTGAAATATCCTTAGTGACAAGTGAAGATTGTTGGAATAAACCGTTATAAATGTTAATGTAGGTCTGTGTCTTTACTGAAGGTTTATGCTCTCCTTCCTTCCTTCTTTTCTTCCTTCCTTACTCCCTCCCTCTATGTCCCCTTCATTGGCTCTCTTCTTTCTACTTCTATTCTTTTCTTCTCTTGCCCATTCTCTTTGTCTATTTATTTTCCTGCTTACTTTCTTTACTACATTCTGCTCTGCCCCTTCTTTTCTCTTGTACTTTCTTTCTTTTACTCTTTACTCTGACTGACTATTTCTGTTTTGCTTTTTTGTCTTGAACTCTGTGTATTTCCTTCATTCTCTATTTCTTTTCTGTGTTTAAATATCCTTTTCCTTCTTTTTCTTCCTTTCTTCCTATAAGTCTTTTACTCTACACTGAATGACTCTCCTTCTATTTCCAATTCAATTTTTTGTCTTGCATCTATGTAGTTCCTTCGTTCTCTTTTCTTTTCTGTGCTTAAATATATTTTTTCTTTCTTTCTTATTTTGATGACCTTCTGCTTTTCTTTCATTCTTTTTTTCTATTTGTCTGTTTGCTTCCTGTTTCCCTGTTGCTTTCTTTCCTGTTTCCTCCCTCTGTTACTGTCTCTTCTCAAACTTGATCCCAATTTATCTGTCTCCAATTAATATGGTCTTTCTCTCTCGTTCTCATGTTCTCGTTCTCGTTCCCCCTCTCTCTCTCTCTCTCAGGCTGCCTGTCTGTCTTTCTTTCCACTGGCCTAAAGCTCGACATATCTGCCTGCAGAGCTGTAGATAGCAGCGAGGTTGACAAATACCTCTGAGTGACAGAGGGTGAGCTGTGCGGGGCCCGAATCCCAAATTATTCAGCACGTCAACATCGCTGAACACGATTAATGTTTCTCCAGAGCTCGCCGTCCTCCTGGATCAAAGCCTCGCCAAAAAGCTCCTTAGTGCACCTTCCTGCAATCTCCTGCTCCAAATCTCCTCTTCTCCTGCACGCGCACACACACACACACACACACACTTAAACATCCTCCTGCATCAAAAGTCCCTCACGTCCTTATCCGCTCAGGCACCTCACACGCAAACTCATTAAAACACACATACAATGGCAAAAAAAAAAAAAAACAATTCCTGAAAGCTAGCAAAACACTTAACCTGACAGGCTGTCGTCTTCCAAAAACAAAAGGGGTCTCGAGGTGTCAGAGCAGGCGGGTTTCTGTCGTGCATAAACCCTAAGGCACAGACTACAAAATTACAGCTATTCTCTAAAAGCTACTTGAGCACATTTGAATTGAGATTTTCTTGGGTTTTGTCTTCTACTTTAATTTCTCCATCTTTCAATGGTCGTGGGTCCCCATCAGACCAGCTTTTATTTGGGTGGTGGACCATTTTCTGAATGGCACTGCCACTGATATTATTGGCATATTAGTATGTGTGTGATACATGACACAGAGCAGCACAGAGTCATTGCTGGACCGAGAGTCATCCTCTGACCAAAAATATAATATAAAAGTAACTGTAGCTGCTCACAGGAACAATGAGTGTGGATAGGTGTAGTTGTATGTGTACCTAATAAAGTGGCAGATTTTGTCGCATCAATGACCTAAATTTTTTTTTTTTAAAAAAGAAATGTCTATTTTTCATACGATAAAAGTAAGAAGAAAGTGGAAGCTGCCATGTTGATATTAGGCTGAATTCAAGGCGGGAAACAGCTTCCTGATTTTCTGTGTATTATGTAATTCCTTCCTACGGGTGGTGATTTCTTGATTTAATTGTTGTTTTTTTAGTTGCACACAGCACTAGCAAGATGGACATAAATAGGTCATCAAGCCTTTCAAATCCTTTAAACAACAATGGAAATTGAAATTATTAAAAAAATATATTTTTGCATCAACGTCAATGACATTTACCTTCTGTTAATAAATGAAATAAAGCAGATTAGTAGATCTCATTCAAATGTATGCATTTTTTTAAACAAATATTTCTGTATCTGCATTAGTAATGGCAGATATGTACATGAAAAATATCAGATATCGGGATCAGCTACAAATTCTGCATTAGCCTCATGTTGATACTAATACTATTTCAAAACATTGTTCCCTCCTCAGTCTGCAGCTATATCTGAAAACTTGTAAAACAGTCTATTTAATTTTGATATTGCATAGAAACCAACACATTTCCACAAAGCCTCAGCCTATAGCACCTCTGCCCTTTTGCACTGAACTTATAATCAATGTTTCAGTATATGTTCAATATATATAGTTCCACCAACCAAAACAGTCTCCAAAGGGTGGAAATGATGCAAAAATGTATCAAGATTGTCAAGAGTTTGTGGTCTGTGCTTTAATTAAATGATTAACGCTGGGTTTCCTTATTCATTTTGACACAGTGAATTCTGTCAACCCGTGGCATCCGTGGTGGTGCGAGATCAAAGGCAACAAAGGCATGTGATGGACCCAGTTGCAAAAATGCAACCCCTTTATACCTGGCAGCACTACAGAGGTCCTGTGGATCCAAAACTTCCAAAAGACTTGCTTAACACTTGAGTTATGCAGCGCAATATGACCCCTCATGTTTTCCTGCTGTATCTTGCCTGAGAGAGACAGTTCCAACCAAGAAGTGTAGAGTCTTTGCTCCTTAAAATGGGCTACCAGTGCTAAGTAAGTTAGTAGAGAAGTTTCCATTGCAGTGTTGTTGTATGAACTAAAATAGATTTTTCTAAAAATTTTGTCAAACAAGGTTTCCTCCTTCTTTTGGTCCAGTGAGTTCGATTACATCCACTGGAGAAGCCAAGGTGGGTTGTGATTGAAGGTAATGAGGATATGGAATCCAAGCAATACAAGCAACCACCTATACCTGGCAGTGGCCACCTACTGGGATTTCTGTCTGCAGTGATTTCAGAGAGTTTCTGTGGATCTCTACCTAACGACTGACTCAGCATTTGATGCCTTGTGCACAGTAGCAGCTCCTCATGGCGCCTTCGTTATCATGCCCGAATGCAGAGTCATCATCTTTAACTGGCTACATATGCAAAGTAACTTAGTCATATGATATAAATGCGGATATTTCAATGAGTGGCCAGAAAAATCTGTTACAATACATGAGAGTTTCTGTTACTCGTTGTTTTAGTTCATTTCAGCAAGTTAATGGAAAAACATATATGATAAAAGTGTTGGATATTGGCCCTTTTAATACCTATTTATATTCAAGTGACTCAGCTTCACTAGAAGTACTCTTACTTTCATAGGGATTTCCAGTACTTTCCCCAACTCTGCATAAACCCAACACCATACCCCTCCTGCATCGGTCGGAGGTGGAGGAAGGCAGCACGTTTCTCAGAGCAGATAGGGTTTAGGATAATCCATGTGCTGATGTTTTCCCTCCTGGGAACAGGAAGAGTGACAGGACTGGTTTTAGAGTATAATCGTGCATTAGGCAGAGGCGATGGGGCGGATGATAAATCTGGGATCTTTTAACCATTCCTTCAGCTGAAAGCTTCCAAGAAACGTCTTCTAAATGATGGGTAGTCCCGAGCGACAGCACGTAATCTCCAATTTAAATCCCAAGACGGTAGATATGAGCTTCTCTTCGTGGAATTTTTATCGGATTTTTCATTTTTTTAACTGACACTGTATAAGCAAATTACACTTGCTCTCTCTCAGCCTGTGTGTATGAGTGCGAGTGAGAGAGAGCAAGGAGGGAGTCTCTCTCTCTCTCTCTCTCTCTGAGAGCAAGGAGGGAGTGAGACAGCGCTTTTAATTTTTCTTCAAGTACACGCCTGCGGCTTATCGCTGCCTCCTTCCTGCGATCAGTGCTGGCCAACAACTTTGGCCGGGATAAAATTTAGGCCAAGCATGATTGAACCAGACTGTTACAGCAGATATACTGTAAGACTTCATCAGCTCCTTTAGGAAACCAGAACACACTGTCAGGGTTTCCAAGAGAAGTGAGGAAGGGAAACGGTGCTCGCTTGCTAACCCAAGAGGGGAGGCCGCAGAGACCTGCCGACACTCCGCTCACATCATTATCGAAGACAGTAGAACAGTGGTGCCAAAGGAGCCAATGAGAACCATTCGTCAAAGCGTTCCCATAACAAGAGTCAGGAGGAGCCATTGTCATCACTGTTGAAAGTGGCACAGTCACCCTCAGCTCCATTTATTTTTCTCATCGACCTTCCTTCCAGTCTCCCAAACTGGATCCATGTATCTGTGTCATACACACCCAACATGAGTGGGAACAGGCTGAATTCCTTAAAGATTTCACAATTTCAGCATAATTCATTCATCCTCGTTATTGTTTACAGCAGTGGTGGCATTTATCACATCTAAAAGCTACCTCACAAAAAGCAATCATATGAAATGGTTATGAATATGTGAAAGAATATGTTATGAAAATGTCTTTTGAGATCAAGCTTAGGCATTTTCAAAGCCTGGGAGGTACACAGCCAAAAATGTACCACAGGTTTAGCATTACCAGTATTCATTCATTTTCCAAACTGCTTATCCATTTAGGGTTGTGGGGAAGCTAGAACCAATCCTGCCTGCATGGCAGCATACACCCCAGACAGGAGGCCAACCCATCATGGAGCCAACACAAACAACCATTCACACACACAATCACAGCTATTGGCAATTCAGAGCAGCCAGTCAATCTGAACCACAAGCCTGTTGACAGTGGGAGAAATCTGGAGCAACCAGAAGAAATCTGTGCCAACTACACATGGAAACGACCTCTGGTCAAACTGGGAATCGAGCCCAGGAACTTCTTGCTGTAAGGCGACCAGTGCTATAAAAAACTGAGAAGATGCAGGGGTTAACTGGTGAATTTGGTGGTAAATAAAAAGCCAATTTTGGCTGTAGACTTCACAAAACCCTGACTGATGTCATCAACATTGTAAAAAAGCTGGTATTTATAATTAAACCACATGCTCAGGGCAGTGTGTTAACATACTTAATGGCATTTCAATCTGATTGCTGGTTCTAGGAATCTAACCCACAACGTTTTGGTCACAAATCCAGTTCTCTGAACATTAGGCCATGACTGCCCCAGTGATTAGCTTAACTGCGAGCATAACTTGACATTAGTACACTTGCCAGATCACACCACCAGACACGTATTAGTACTAAATGTTATTGGTTGGTTGTTAACTAGCTATGTTGGCTGGGTGGAGGAAAATACAATTGATATTTATGACAGTGTAAAGTGAATTATACTACACAAATATAGACGAACACATTTTAGCAATTTAGTCAATTTAGCAAAAAATACTAAATGTTGCTAATGGAGCTTTAAGTCAAAGTTTGAGAAGATGCTGGTAGAAATGTCATCTCATTTCAAGCATCCCTTCAAGACAGAGATAGGGATGCCCCCCTGAGGGCATGGCCAGAGGAGAGGTCTGAAAGTGGTCTGAAAGTAATTTCCAGAATCAGTCTGTGTTTCAAAGCAGCAATCACAATTCAAACTGGCTATGAATTTGCCATCAACAAGAAAGAGGACGTTTCTTTTAAAACGTTATATATTTCTTCTGTTTTCCAACAATGCTTTCTGGGTTTATAAGATTCAAAATGTTTATTCACCACATGCCTAGTTATACATGTACAACAACATGTAGGAAAAAGTAGAACAATAAGAAATTAAGCAGCTATAATGCAAGCAGTCCAAAAGAACCAGAGGTGCAAACATTAGGAGAGTGAATATTACTGCTAGATGTACAAAGTCCAGTGTTGTGATCTGTAGATGGTGAAGTGCACAGATAAGAGAAGTGTGTGCAGTAAAGTGCAGGTGTGCAGTGTCCAGTGTTAAGGTCCGTAGAGTGATTAAGTGCACAGACAGCAATGTTCACGCAAACGTTCAAGTGTTAAGAGTGTGTGGGGTGTGTCTTGTGGCATGACCTGGTTCAGGAGTCCTATGGCCATTATAATTCTTAGCCTCCTTCCTGATTTCAGCAGCTGAAAAAGGCTGTTATTGGGGTGTTAAGGGTCAGTGTAGATCCTGATGGCCCGGGTCCTACATCTCTTGGTGTAGATGTCCTACAGAGTTGGCACCGCTTTGCTCTTTTGGACTGAATGTGGACGTGTTCAGACCATGTCAGGTCCTCTGAGATGTAGACACCCAGATAACCGGTTCACCCTCTCCACAGGAGTCCCACTGATGTGCAGGGGATTGTAGTCCACCATCAGCTCCTTGTTCTTTTTGATGTTCAGTTGGAGAAGGTTGTCCTGACACCATGATGCCAGGTTCTCTACCTCTGCCATGTTTGCCTCCTCATTGTTGTTTAAGATGAGGCCCAGGATCACTGTGTCATCTGCAAACCTGACAATGGTGTTGGTGCTATGAGTGGCCACACAGTCATAGGTATAGAGACAATACTGCAGGGGACTGAGCACACACCTTGTGGGGCTCCTGTGTTGGTGGTGATGCTGCTGGAAGTGTAGTCGCCAACGCTCACCCACCTGCACAGACGGCTTGGTTGAGTCCCAGGCCCATCAGCTTAGAGAACAGTCTACAGGGCATTATGGTGTTGAATGCAGAACTATAGTCCACAAACAACATTCTCATGTAGTTCCCCTGCTTCTTGTCCACGAGGCTGAGGGTGGAGTGCAGGACGTGGGTGATGGAATCCTCTGTCGATCTGTTGGCGTGATAGGCGAACTGCAGGGGGTCGAAGTTGCTGGGGATAGATGATGGACTTCAGCAGCCTCTCAAACACCTTCATGACTACAGATGTTGGAGAAACAGGCCTGTAGTAATTCAGGCATGAGGGCTTGCTGGTCTTCGGTATGGGGATGATGGTGGATTTTTTGAAGCATGCAGGGACCACAGGACTCATTAAAGATGGTGGACAACACACATGACAGCTGGTTAGCACAGCACCACAGCAGGCGTGCTGTCACAGATGCCGTCCGGTCCAGAAGCCTTCCTGGTGTTGACCTTCTATAGCGCCTGCCTGATTGTGATCCCCACTATCAGTCACCATCTCTTTTGCATGATTGTCCTCACACCACTTCACCAGTTTGTCCATCTCCTTCTGGTAGGCCCTCTCGTCTTTTCTTGTGATGAAGCCTACCACCACTTTTGTTGTCAGGCAAACTTCACAATGGAGTTAGTGGTGTGTCTCGCGACAAAGTCCGCTGTGTAGATGGAGTACAATAGGGGACTTAACACACACCCCTGGGGGCCCCTGTGTACAGGGTGAGTGTTTGGGAGTATACATCCCCCAATATCTGTGGTCTTCCAGTTAGAAACTGTATACCTATCTACACAAGGATGTGCTGAGACCCAATATCACATAGTTCCCGCCTTCCTTCATTGAGATGGCTCAGTGTGTTGTGCAGGACCTGTGCAACAGCATCCCCGGTATACATATATACATATTTGTATGAGACAAAATGTGCACAATATGTGGTTGCCAGGACTAGAATTGGGAACATCTTTGTTAAATTACTACTGAAACAAAGTCTCATTTTGACAGCCCTCACATTGCAGGTTTTTTCTCTAGTCTGTCCTACAAAGTGTACAAAAACCAACACAAAGGTACACACCCCCACACACACATACATCTTCACAACAGCTCGGCTTTCCTTCATAGCGACATCCTTGCTTTCCAACCACAGCATATGCCTGTTACTGTACTGTCAGCTGCCAGAGTTGAAACGGCATTTTCAATTCTGGCACTACATTTTGAAGTTTCTGGAAAAGATGTTTGCTACACAGCTGCTGTGAATGGCAGCAATATATCTACGCATCTGTCCTCTCACCTTCATCTGAAGACCCTTCTCTCCTGCTTACAAGAGCTTGAAGTCTTGCAGATATTTGTGTCTCTGGGGTCTGGAAAGTGCTCAGAGAAGTCTACAGAGGCCAGATACCTGCAGTGAAAAGGCTAATGGAAATACAGATGTTTGACATTACAGCCATTATGGCGTATAAATACAGGGGCCCATGCGCTTTAGTTTGAGTACAGCATGCAGCCAGAGTTCACTTCACAGAGCAATCCTTTCTTGCTCATGTGTTACATTCACCAGAATAAGCACAATACAGACATTCCACATATACAGTAGAGCTGGAGCCACAGGGTCAATCTCATATAGTACAGTCCATCTAAACAGCACATTTTTGTTCAAAAAAACAAGCATTGTGAACATAAAGAGCTATCCCTAGTGAGAAGCCCTCTAGAAAGAACATTTGAGACAATAAAGCTATGGCCACAATTGAGAAAATTATTTCTTAGAATTATTTACTGAATTACTTAGAAAATGATTTACTCGTTATTTATTATCCAAGTCCCTTATTCTAACCAGGGATGAAAGGGTGCTGGGGCCTATCCCTGGACAGGTCAGTGTGCAGAACATTTGATTTTGAGGAGCTTTTTTGTGTGTTCTAAAAAGACATTTCTTCTTAAAACTCCAATTGAAAAATCCCAAAAACAACGAAATGTCTTCATAAAAAATTTAAAAATCAGGAAAATATTGGTGAATGAGGTCCACTGTTCTGGGGTAGGGTGGGGGGCATTTCTATCCATTTCCTCTTAATATACTTGTGGCATGGTTTTTTTCATTGAAGAAAGGAGGGCAAGCAAGTTGGTCCACATGTCAGAAAGAGGTGAGGAGACTAGAGCTGATGTTCCTTGGTGTTCTGAACTCAGGAACAAGAGAGAGAAAGAGGAAGGGAAAGTGTGTGTGTGTGAGAGACAGAGTCCCTTAGCAGGCTCGGAAACTGAGGAGGTTCTTATAGTCTTCTGGCCTTGTCAAATGCCTGGATCTCTCCAGGGCCTCAGCAGCCCAGCTGAGCCCCTCTATTCATCTCTACCTGCCATGGTGCGATAAAAGGACAAGAGAGCATGCTGTTAAAAAAAGAAAGGGAAGCAAGGGAGAGAGAGCATGGTAGAGACAGAGAGAGATGACTCATTGCAAGAATCTCGAAGGACCAGCATTACCTAAGAGAAGAACACTTCGTACCAGGCAGATGGAACCGTGTTACACACCTTGAATACACCCATTATCTCTCTCTCTCTCTTACTCTCTCTCTCTTTTTTATATATATACACGCACACGCACACAAACACACACATATATACACACACACAC
>JBBIGC010044568.1:0-11647 GCA_037576955.1 Lepidarchus adonis | reverse complement strand
TAGTTAATATGGATTAAAATATTAACAAAAAAATCACACAAAGTACTACCACGACAGTCACACGTTGACTACTGAGCTCGTTAAATTCCCCACAGCACTGATTGGCCAAACAGTGTAGCCAGTGATGACCAAGGGGGGCGTGTCATCACGAATTTACGCAATAATTCAGGTGTGTCTGGACCTCTGTGGCGGAGGCTCTGCCGAACCCCTGAGACCGACTCACCAAACCCCTACGGTTCAATCGAACCCCGGTTAAGAACCACTGTTCTACACCATGTAAATGTTTATACAAGGTCCTAATACTCACCCCATACTAACACTATTTCATCAGTTTAACCATCTAAGCATTTGAAGACGAGCTACAGAGAATAAAGTCTGACCAAGACTTCCAGCATCAATGAATGCTCAATGGACCATTGTGTCTATACAACAGGAATCAATGAGATATGCTAATTCGGTTCCTAGTCACGTCTGACTATGACTGGCTTCACTCTTTCAATATCAACAACAGGTTGACCAGAGGCGATCAATGTCTCTAATCAAACCACCAAACAATTAAACTCTGGATGAGGCTAATTAGGTCAACACATGACAGGAATCCAAATTTTATTGGGCTTAAGGGCTAATCGCTCATTCGCCCTGTGTCTAACACGTCTGATCTACAGGGCCCAAAGCTGGACATAGGGTTGTTAATGCATTGACCTGAAGGTGCACAATCCATTTGATTGATTTTGGACTTTGAAATCGATTACAATAGCATTACACAACAATCACATACAAAAATAACCACATTTTCATTTAAATTCCCAAATTATTTTCAAATATATAACTGGTAGACAGGTGATCTTTGGGTCTTACAAAGTCCAAGAGCTTGGACCATGAACCCAACTTACCAATGCACTTTTAGAAGAGTTTTTGCCACTTGCCAGGCCATCAATGTAAATAATCAATCGTTCTTAATGTCATATGTATTATTTAATTTTATTTATTTATTCTTTTTTAACTTAATGTCTTGCCTGGTAAAATAAGTTCAAAAATCCATGTATTTTGGAGAAACACTTTGCTTTAAAGAAACAACAATATTGGAACAGTTCTGTTTAAAATAAATGTCTTATAATATTTCCTAATAAAACAAATCTAATATAAATTTGGTACAAATGTCCAAACACTTGGGGACACTTACTACCAAACACCAAAATGCTTATTTATTTCAGGTCATGGGGATGCTGGAGCCCATCCCAGCTGACTAGGGGCCCAAGTTGACCAACCCAGATACACATACAGTCACACCAATGGTCAGTCTAGAGTAGCCAGTCAACTTAAACTACAAGTCTTTGGAAAGGGAGGAAACCGGAAAACCCAGAGGAAACTCAGAGCTTGAACCCAGGACCTTCTTGCTGTGAGACAGTACTAAGCCCATGAAACGGAATCAGATTTACACTCCTACTAGGGAGGCCTGCAATTGTCTTTACATGAGCCTGTTGGGGGTTTACCAGATACCAGCCAATCAGAAACCCGGCATCTGTCAAACATCCAATCAAAAAAAGCCATAAAGTCATTAAGGTTGAAAAAAGGAGAAAAATCTCCCTCAACCTCTGTATTAAGCTAAACGGCTATTAAACTAAAAACGCTGCAATTACCAAGACCATCCAGTGAAACTAAATACGCGGAAATGATGGCGCTTCATTAATATTTCTCTTTTCTAAATGACAAACTATTTCCAGCTGTTATTTTTACATATTCTCCATTAAACGCAAGTGCGTGCTCTCGCCTCATAATAATTCGTATTACCGTCTTTCGCAAAAACAATGAACAGTGAATATTTTAACACCGCCAGGCTGGCAAAAACGATGTGTTATAACAATCGAGGCATGTGCGATCATGAACACTCACTCAGACAGCAGCAGAGCAGAAAAAGAGGAAGAGAATAACAGCAGAATGAGAGGTGGAGATGAAGGGCAGTGCTGAATGTGTACTGCTGCAGGGTTTATTACCGCTGCCGGCTGATTTCTATCGATTGTAAGTCGGAAAAAACATGGCACTGGCTCTGCACTCTTCAGATATTACAGTATAACTCAGACTCTCATGCAGGATCTCAGGGTAAATGGTTTTGGGCACAGTGTGGGTGTCCTGGTCTGCCCCCCTCAATCCCGGATATTTCATTTTCTCTAAACTGGCCACAACTATTGAGATTTAGTCAGAAGAAGGCTCACAAAAACATGTTTTTGTCCAATTGGCATTGGATTTTTCATTACTCAACCATTTTTATTGGATAATTCGCCCATCCATAATTGGTTGGTGTCAAATGACCCACTCTAGACCCACTCACTAGGCTTGAGTTCCATTTGAGCAGGTTTGCAATGAATTAGCATAGTGATCTTGCAATTCTGCTGGAAACTGCTGTTTAATGATGAATGTACAATAAACTAATGGACATTACCATATTTACCAAGTACAGTCCTGTGGTTGGAACATTCTATTGATCATTGCTAACATTACTCCTGGTAATCACTGCTACATTGTAAAGCAATGGAATATCTGGTGTGCAGACCCTATTTACAATGCCAAACACTATGCACTTTATCCCCTCAAGTTAGTATGAATGAGAAAACCCACTTTCCTTCCATAGCGTGACATTTGTCTGAGTGAAACATGGTACGAGGTGGGATCTCGGCGCTAGCTGTGTGTTTAAAGTGGGGACGATGGCTTGTAGCAGGTGAAACATGACATTTTGGTTCTTTCCCTGGCCGGAGGTGTGTGAGCAAAATTCAAATGAGGAGAATTTTGTCTTTTAAATGGACTGAAGGCGTCTCCTGAGCCCCTCCTGCTGCCTGGATGGCTGCTCACTGCCCCGAGTGTGTGTACTCACTGGTCAAAGGCAGAAAGTATTTTTACATTTTAAATTTAGAATAAATCTAAATGAAAAAATTATTCAGAAACGCTCAAAAGACGACACCCCCACCCTCCCGTTGCATGTTCGCTATTGTGTGGGTGAGAGCAGGAAAGAAAGTACAAGAGCGACAGAGAACAATAGTTATAAACAATGACAGAAGGGAGTGGAGAATATTAAAACCTAATTTATTTATTATGTAAATATACATTTGTATCTATTATATTTATTCTATAATATATTAGTGAGAAATATTATTATTATTATTATTTATTAGTTTATTTTTATTCTGCTACATACTTTTTCTACAATTTAAATTAATGTTAATATTATTATTATTATTATTATTATTATTATTATTAATTTAAATGGCAGAGAAATTATGCAGCATAATAATAATAATAATAATAATAATAATAATAATAATAATAATAATAATAATAATAATAATGTTACATTTATTATCTTAATGTTTTTTCCTTATTGCTGGGCAAACATCTGGAGAACTTATTAAAGATGAAAAGGGCTAAGAGCCCTGGGTTCAATCCTTTCCACATCTTTACCCTGAAGTGGAATCGATTCCACTCAAGCCTGAGAAAGAGTGAATTGCGGGTCTATCGTTCATAATCATCTCTCCGCTCGGATTCAAACGTTCGTCATTCAGCGCTCGGCAAGGTCCCCATTATGTGCAATTGCAACAGAACTGTGTAAATCAGACATGAAATCACACAAAGGGAACAAGGAATGAAATTGCTGTTAAAAGCGAGATCATTTCCCTTGGCTGAGGATAAAGAAGTCCAGCGTCGGCCGGTGCGGCCTGATGCTGAATTGCAGCCACAGATAAGTGAATCACTTGAGTCCGATCTAAGTGCACTGATAATGATGGTCGGTACAGTTGGGCATGACTACCATGAGGAGGAGGAGGAGGAGGAGGAGGATGTGATGATGTAACTCACGTTACGCACGTTACTGGAAAGAACACAAATGCTAAGTGCTAATACCACACAAATACATGTGTCCAACCTTCTACGTATGAAGGGCGACCACTTCTTGCTCCATTTACCTTTACATACATATTATTATTAATGATAAACCATACTCGTCTATGTGAATCCGATCACATTTACAATTTTATGTCTTAACAAGGCGGGAAACAGACACTATCACTATTCTACACTTTATTTCTATTAATATCAGCAATTGTTTACATTTTCTAAACTACATTTTTGTGACATGTAATGGAAGTGTCTCCACCTTTTCTTTCACAGTAGTAAAAAAGAAGTTATTCTCTCATTCACGGTGAAAATTATACATTTTCGTTCTTTTTTTTGCCATGTTTTTGGGATAAGAAAAAGCATTCAAGTTTACTCTCAACCAACTGAACGGTGAACTAGAATAGGATTTTACCTAAACGTCATGTATAATAAACATGTTTTAAAAGCTTTTTTAATATTGTAATTTTCAAATCTATATAAATGCAAATGCTTCTTACTGGTAAGTTTTTGGAACAGGTCATGTTGGTGACCCCTGCCTTAGAATAATAACTTTAGGTTCCCTAAAAAAGTCCTTTAAAGGGCTGAAATCTTTCATTTTTCTCCCCGACTAACACTGTATTGTGTGATTTGTACCAAAAATAATTGTTTTACATTGATGCAGTAGAATAAAACAGGCAGGTTGTCAGTGTAGCTGCTAGCCTGATCTATGAAAAAGAGCCTTCGTCTGAGAGGCCAGTCTGTATTATGCTATTGTGCCTATTTCAATGCAATCTGGTCTAATACACTTCAGTGTGAGCAGTGTGGTTAAAAAAATAACTTTCCGATGAGGAGCGTTACTTTTGGAGTAAGAAAAACCCATTCCAGCATAAGAACTTTATCTGTGAAACATGGTGGTGGAAGTGTTATGTTTTGGGCCTGTTTGGCTGATCCTGGACGGCTCGCCATCAATGCAGGAACAATGAATTTTGAAACATGAAAAAATGAATATTTTAAAATTTTGAAAAATGTCAGGACATCTGTCCATGAACTGAATCTCAAGAAATAATGGGACAGTGTTTTACATCACACTCATGTAAAAATATAAAACATTTTAAATGGTTCACAAATAGCAATCAATTCAGACTAGTTATATAGTTGTAGCATATATTTACTGTCCATATATTAACTGTAACAACTGAGGACCTAATGTATATTTTAATATAAGTTGTTTTAATAAAAAATAACATTGCCGTTTACCACATAATCCCTTGAAAAGAAGGAAAAAGGATAGAAACATTAGGTTTCCATCATTTTTGTGCAAAAAGTAGATGTGTGAGTGAATTTTTGGTGTAAAATCCTCTAAACCAATTAAAAGTAGTGCGATGTCAACAATTTTGACTTCTTATTAACTGCACTTTGCTGATTAAAAACAGGGGACATTCTTCTGCTTGGCTGAGGGTAGAGGATGGAGGTTACTTACTGAAATGGTTCCGTCTCCTCACCACACACTTCCCGTTCTTGTTCTCCATGAGCGGAGCCAGACAGGGGCCGCAATGGGACGATCCCGGCTGGCAGAAATGGCGGCCCTGTCGGGCGCAGTCCAGAGTGCGAGGGCATTGGCCCACAGCTGAAAGACACACACACACACAGATCCATATAAGCTGTCAGTCAGTCAAACTAACATCTGATGAGCAAATGGGCTCTGAGAAGAAGAGGGCAGTGCTTTAAGTAAGCGAACGTAAGGCCTATTTATTATGTAATAAAAACAAGAGAAATCAATTCAGCTCACTGAGTAGTCAGAAGCCTACGAACCGCATCCCATGATGCAATATATCTTTACAGTTCTTCCAGCGCATGCTGTTCCCGTAACCCACGGAAACGACCCAGGGGCAATATACTATAACTGTAAGCTACGATAAGAGTAAAAGATGAAACGATCCATCGCTATGACTTGCTCTGGAGAGCAGATGCAGCATTTTAGCTCCATAACACTGAGCAAAAGAAAATAACACGAGACAATGATCAGATTATGATTAGAATATTATAACCAGAAGGCTAGAGTGATGCACACACTCAAGGTATTTGATTTCCACAGCAGTGCAGCTGTGTAAGCATTGGCCCCAGGTTCCTAGGTCGGACGTCCAACTGACTTCTCTCTGGGTGGGAAGGATGGTGCCCATAGATAGACATTTTTTTTTAATTTAATGATCATTTTTTAAAGAAATCTTTATAATTTATCATTAATATCATTTATGTTCATTCATTTTTAGAGTAATTATATTTTAAAAGAGTCGCTGCATAAGCTCTGTTTACACACTCCAGGGATTTCTTGTGTAAGATAATGTACATGTATAATACAGACATTACACAATAGACAATATATTGTAGTGGAGCTGAGGCTTAGGGGAAGTGCTTAGGGGGTTTATTGTGGTTGTTGTGTTGGGATTCTTGTATGTATGTTGTTGTTGGACTATTTTGGGTAATTTATGTTGTTTGTTCGGGTTTTGGGGTGGGTGGCTGGGCTCACCGTCGCCGTGCTTGTTTTGCTGTGCGGTGACTTTGGTGAGCTCAGCCATATAAAGTAATTTGGGGTCTGATGCCTGAATGCTCTGTATGTGCTACGCCACTTGGGGGCGCACTTGCCTCACAAATTCTTTTCAGAGCTTTATTAAAGCGATGGGCCGTTGCCCAAATCGAGCATAAAAACCTACGTGTTAGCCTCCATTATTTCCCTTGACGATTATCCAGGTGGAAAATCGTTACGATATGATACACAATATACAATGTACTACACAACAACTTACATCACACAATATGCAAATGGTGTAATTTACAGTATGCAATATATTATATATACACTTTATATTACACTATACATACAGTATATATATGTATACATATACAGTATACAAAATACATGAGACAGACCTAAACAAGTCATTTCTGCAAATAAGGAGCGTCAGTAAATTCACTGCAATATCTCTTCCTACAAAACACAGTAGTCAAGCAGCATCACTTGGCAAAGCAGCAATGTTCATGACGTTCACTGCCTTTTACACCTTCAGCACCATGTGATTATGGAATGTTGGCTCATCAGTGGCTGGTACAATTACATTAAAGCCAAAACAGACAGATGTTGTTTGATTTCCTTATCCTCAGCAGAGCCTGGGCAGTGGTGTACACTTCCCTTGCTCATTGTTGACTCCGATGTTTGCATCCAAGGTTAGTTTGGGAATTATGGATGAGTCACTGAAGTCAGAGGGAAATGATCTGCCACACAGGGCCGGATGTGTGTAAGATGAATTAGCTTAAACATGTTTATTTTGTTAATAAATCATTCAGTCTGTACAGCTGAATATTTTATATATAACAGACATACTGTGCAATAGGATACACACGATGCAGAAGTGTGTAACAGATGCATGGCAGCAGGAATCAGCCAAGGTTTATTTACAGATACGACCACAGAGGACAAAACGTACAGTGCGGTTTAACACAGCGGAGGAACGAAGCAAACGCAACGGTTTAAATACTTGAACATATATCCAGACCTGTGCATAGGGAGAGACACATAACAAGGGACAGGTGCTGAAAATGACAATGGGCGGGGCTAAGAAGTTAACACAAGATGTGAACATGGACTTAACAAACAATGGATAATGTTACAATGTGACTAAGCGAATGTAAAAATGCTAAATATAGCACAAGTTAGTTTGCATTATTATTTATGGATAGAAATATATCAGCCTGAACATTAAAATACTAATATTATAATACTAATATTATAATAAAATACTAATATAATGCAAAGATTTCCTGTCGAATCTGCCACCAAGACGTTAGCAGACATAAGGGCTGTTAGGTGTGGCCTCCATTGATTGAACTAGAGTCCAATTCTGGTCCTGGAGGCTGGTATCCACCATAGTTTGGTCGTTCCCCTCCTCAAACACACTCACTACACCTGGCAATTAATAATGGAGATAAACCAGGTGTGTCTTAGCAGGGAAATCCCCAAACTGGGCTGGACTGGACTGGATCTGGGCACCCCAACACCTCAGACAATTCCAAAACAATATTGCCCTCTGTCAGGGAGCATGGTCCTGCTAAAAGAGATCTTTAGATAATCTTTTATGCAATTATATCGAGCAAAGATGATGACTCGATGCTTTGTCTTCTCTATGCAGTTCACCAAATCATATCATGTCAGGAGCCAGGGCCGTATCTTCTCAGCTTCAACACTTTACCTCCACGTAACATCTTTCTGAAGGTCACTCAAGTCACTCCAGCATTAACTCCAGACGGTAGCAGCTTCCCGCTGCCCTGCGTGAGCGGCCTTCGCCTGTTGTTTTGGAGAGGAGGCTGCCCCTGGCTGTCAGGAGTGATCTATGAGAGTGGGGCATTGATGTCACTTTTGCGACGGTCACAGCCTCCGAGGAGAGTTACGGGTCAGCAGGTGGGTGCAGAGATAAAACAGCAGGCTGGTGCAGAAAAACACCCTCGGATGAAAAATCACGGCACAACGCGAGCAAAACAACAAACGAACGCCAAGCAGCTAAGCTAGGCTCCATGCTGGGTAGGTGGGTGGAAGAGATATGACCATGTCCAGCTGGTGTGTGAGCTCCTCAGGCTCTGGATGCAGCGTGTTAATGCAGTTCTTACACCTCTGCACCAAGCAGAAGCCTAACAAAGCCCCATCGGCCGAAGCGTATGATCTGGAGCTTGGAAATGCAAACACATGGCAAAGCAACAGCTAGCGTAGAAGCTGGGGACAATAATGAGCAGTAGATAAACAATATTAATTACTATCTATGAGCATCTGGAAGGTTCTGAGGTCTTGGTGGCAGCTGACCATATCATTCTGAATTTGACGAGAATTAATTGCATATTAATTTAGGCTTTAAATATTTCATAATTCTCCAAACCACTTATCCAATTCGGGGAAGCTGGAGCCGATCCCGACCGACTGTAGGCAGGGCTCTTGTTGGACAGAAGGCCAACTCCTCACAGGGCTACATAAAGAAAGATGACTATTCACACACTCACATCTATGGGCAGTTTAGAGGTAATCAAGCCTTTGGTTGATGGGAGGAAACCGGAGAACCCGGAGGAAACCCACGCTTGTTCACTCCACACAGAAAGACACCTGGGATCGAACCCAGGACCTTCTTCCTGTGAGGCAACAGTGGAAATCTCTCCTGCCCCCATTCTGCACATTCAGTGTTTAAATATTCAATTTAAAAAAGAAGGTGAAACAATTATATCTAAATAAAGTGCATAGAAATATTAAAAGGAATTGTTAAATAATGAAGTATAATAATAATAGACTCTCACTAATTGTATGAGGAAATCCATAACCAGGCCCCATTACTTAACAAATTGAGTTTTTTGAACTCATACTATTTATTTTTTTAAATAAATAACATTGATTACAATGGTGCCTGTCGGGCGGTAGGCAGCAAGAGGAAGCTCATGGAAACAGGAGCGTGATAATCTTATTGGCCATGTCCAGAACAGCAGGTCTTGTGGAATGTTCCAGGTGTGCACTAGTAAGTAGCTACCAGAACAGATCCAACTGGTGAATCAGGGACGGAGTCATGGGCACCCAAGGCTCGTTGATGCATGTGGGATGTAAAGGCCAGTCTATCTGGTCCGATCCCACATCACTGAGCGTTAACACTGTAATAGAAAGGGGTCCGAACACAGTGCACCGTAAGCAGCATGAGGGGACGTGCTCAATATTAGGCAGGTGGTCTTAATGTTATGGCCGATTGGTGTGTGCGAGGCCGTTTCAGGAACATTAACCCACGGCATCAGAATTAACCCTCGACGTGCATCTGTGGTGGCTCTCGCCTTCTGAAACATTGGATACAGTTGCCTGGCAACGAAGAGTGTGTGACATCATTAGGTGTGAGTCACCCGGGTGCAGCATCTGACTGAAGAGGGATGGAGGTTGTCTTGGGGACGAACTGACAATAAAACAGGGAACAAACAGTAACTAAAAAATGGACATTTGTACAACGCGTACTTTCGCCACAACTCGTTTTATGTGAACGTGAATCTTTTCTGATTATGACCTCGTTCATCTACAGGTCAGTGGTCAGGAGGGTGGCGGGTTCGTGTCCCAGCCCAGGCACCACTGACGCTGCTCCATGTGTGAACGGGTTAAAGGACAGATTTCGTTGTGTGTGATGCGGTGTGTTCACAGTGTTAGTCACTTTCATGTGTACCGAGCATTTATCATAAATAATAACATAATGTACAGCGACAGCTGGTGTTTTCAACCGAATGGAAAAAAAAAAGCAGTTTTGATATGACCGTGACAATATATTTACATATTTTAGATTATACAAGCATGATAATGAAGAGCCCTTTGACAAAGCACTATGAATCATAATTTGCCCACGCGGTATTCATGAAGTTAAGCCAGTTCCAGCAGCACTGTGCCAAACTCAGCCAGGTCCAGCCCAGGCAGCGGTGGCATCATTCACCAGCGGTGGCATCAGTCACATTGTTGAGTTTGTACAGGGGTACCTAACCCTAACCCTAACCCTAAATAAATAAATAAATAATAAATAAATAAAATAAAATACAACTATATAAAAAAAAAAAAATATATATATATATATATACACATTTTTTCACAGCATTAAAACAAAGTTTGCACAGGAACTAGTTGACGAGAGGAGCAGACAAATACAGACTCTACAGTAAATTTCAGGAACTGTTTCACTTCATTACTGCTGTGGATGTGATCCATGAGTTTACTTGACCCACGCACTCACCGCTAACAAACTAAGACTCCCAGAATGCTCTCTTTTCACCTCTTTTCCACCCGTATTAACCACCTGTTTTCCTGCACCAAACACTACATAGACAACAATGCATTGCTCCCCAGGGAACACACCGCATCCCATAACAAACGCCTACGAGAGAGACTCGTGTTAGCAATATGCTGCTACTCGTTCATGTTTAACAAATATATGCCATAATTACAAACATGAGTTCTGACTAACAGTGAAATTTGTGTTACGTTGAATTTAGAGGAACGGAACTCCAACTTATCTCAACTTATCTTATCTGTAAATTAGCATCAGAGCTAATGAGTGAACTGAAAGGGTGTCTCATTAAAAAGCCAGGTTAGTCTCTGAAGCAACAGTAGCTCAAAAAAACACTCATTACAACCAAGGTCTACAGAACAACATCTCTGAACATAAAACACGTCCAACCTTAAAGAAGATGGGCTACAGCAGCAGAAGACCAGAGCAAGTGCCACTCCTATCGGCTAAGAACAGAAACTGAGGCTATAGTTTGCACAGGCTCAGCAACACTGGACAATACAAGACTGGAAAAACACTGCCTGGTCTGATGAGTCTCGACATTCAGATGTTCGGGACATAAACAACATGAAAGCATGGATCCATCCTGCCTTGTGTCAACAGTTCAGGCTGGTGGTGGTGGTGGTGGTGGTGTAATGGTGTGGGGGACATTTTGGGCTCCTTAGCATCAACTGAGCATCGTTTAAATACCACAGTCTACCTCAGTATTGTTGCTGACCATGTCCATACCTTTATGACCACAGTGCAATGTCTTCTGATGACTACTTCCAGCAGGATACTGCACCATAATAATATTTAACAATATTTACGCTATTAACCGTTAACATATTGGCCCTTAAAACTGTGATATTACTTTAGGACACAATATGCAAATGAGCCCACAAACAAAACACAGCACTTTGTACTAAGAGTCTTGAGGGAAGGGAAGGGAAGGGAAGGGAAGGGAA
>JBBIGC010044495.1:0-11650 GCA_037576955.1 Lepidarchus adonis | reverse complement strand
AAAGAGATTTCCCATGATATATATAACTCAATTTTGACCAAAATGTCACTTACGCCCTTTTGGCTCTCAGCCCTCGATATAGATATAATACATATATATATATTAATTATAAACAAATTAATCCAGGCCTTATGATCTAAAGATACTTTCTACTCCTCTAAAATTGACTAGGATATGTTCTTGTGTGTGTATATATATTTTTTTTATTTTTGTGTATATAGAAATCCTGAGCATATTTTGTTTGTGTTTTTTTCTTATATATTTCTCTTCAAAACACCAAAATTTCTCACACGTGGGATAACAAAGTTCTATTCTATTCTTCTAAACGGCAACATTTAAGAAACTTTACCATTATTAAAAAGGTCTATTTCTGGGCTCCTCAAAATGTCCGTAGACAGGATGTTCTCCTACATTTGTCAAGACGCACTATAAACAGCTTTAACAGAATCTCTTATCTGTATTTTGGGGAAATAATGCTATAAACAGCTTTCCAGCTGTAATAATTTCAGATTCAGTTCCACAACACTACAAAACAAACATTATATAATCTGGTTATAGCATAAAGGGACAGTACCTGAGAATGACACGTTCACCCACTTCTGAGGTGATTGTCCAGCTGCAGTTAATTGGCCCAGAGGGACCATGAAGAGTTGAACTATAAATTTCTCCTTGTCTGTCCTGTTGTACTTTTGGTGATTTGCCACAATACACTTTCAGAAAAAAAGAGAAATATGTTCATTATAAAATATCACAAGCAGCAATTTATGCTAGAACCGTTCTACAATAGAAAACCTGACTCCAGTCAAACATGAGAAAAGTATAAATGAAACACGAAAATAAAAGTTAAATTAATATGGCTCAGACTGAATTACACAAGCAAGTTACTAATTCTTGTCTACAAGAAAAGAGAAATTTATATGGGTTATTAGCAGCAGTAAAAATAATTGGTATAATAAGCTTCTCATTTAATAACAGCGAATCAATGTTTGCAATCCTATCATGTTTGTGATGTTCTCTTCAACACTATGAATGTGGATTGCATTGGTTTACTTACATTTATGACAGTTAACGACTAACTATAACTATAACGACTGTAGAAAATGACCACAATTGTCTTATGTAATTGCAATCATGTGATTATGCAATAATAATTAACATATCACACTCAGGTACAAAAGTAAATCAAGTATTAGAAGCCACAGAATCAGGAGTTAGCTGTCCAAAAAGCTACAGTCTATATAGAATATAAACTTACTCGAACTGGAGGCCCGCTCCAGGCTGCAGGCGGCTGAAAAGACAAAAATCAACATGAGTGTCAACTGGAAAAACATAATAGTCATTGCCAGCACTCAATAGCTTCCTGTATATAGAACTGAATGTGGCAGTGGGACCACTTTAGTCTGTTACTTCAACAAAAACTGGAGAACCAGCTGTGGCGTTTAACATTCAGACTGCTGTTAAATCAGTTAACACACTGTACTTACATTTACTATACTCTGACTACATAAAGTGTCTCACAAAAGTGAGTAAACCCTTAACATCATGGGTTCAGTTCATTAGGAGAACCATGAATCCCAACATGTACTTTGCCATACTGAAGCCGAGCATAATCCTGGGCCACAGGGCAGTGTTCCAACATGATAACTACCCCAAACACACTTCCGAGCCTGGCCTAGCGTGTCTCCAGACCTAAACCCTATTGAGCATCTGTGGGAGGTGGAGGAGCGCAAGGTCTCTAACATCTACCAGCTCCGTGATGTCATCATGAAGGTGTGAAAGAAGAAACCAGTGAAGCTCTAGTGAACTTCATGTCCAAGAGAATTAAAGCAGTGCTGGAAAATAATGCTGGTCACACTAAATATAGACACTTTTTGGACATTTTTATTTAGGGGTGTACTCACCTTTGTTGCCAGTGGTTTAGACATTAATGGCCAAGTTATTTTGAAGGGACAGCAACTTTACACTGTTATACAAGCTGTACACTGGCTACTTTACATTGACTCAACATGTTTTATCTTCAGTTTTGTCCCATAAAAAGATATAATAAAACATTAACAAAAATGAGAGGGGTGTACTCACTTTTGTAAGATACTGCATAATTGTGAACTGACAATGGCAACTAAACCCTAAATGATGTTACACAATTTTACTTTGTGAGGTCCGTAATCTTAAAAAGTATTTCAATAAACATATCGCTGTCTAAATTTAACTATGTGCTTCAAGTTATTTGTTTTAATTTAACCATTTAAACAAAAACAGTATGTAAGAAGGAGTGAATTACAAATGTGTGCACACAGAATGTACAGATTATATTCTAAATGGTACTAGATATGCAATATGGATTGAACTATAGCAAATTCCACAGTGTAATGAATATGGAAATACCTCACCTGTCAAAAATAAAACACTGAAAATACAGAGGCTGTAAGGGGCAGCCATGTTGTTTTGTTCACAGGCCTGGGATGTTATTGTGCCAAGCAAATTAAAAACGAGTCCAGCTCCATTGTAAAAAAAAAAATTAGTTGAAAAATTCCTTAGTTTTCAACAGCTCACTGTTTCATGGTCGCAAAAGTCTTCTGGCGGAAAGGAAAGGCACAGAATTAAGCATGAAAACGTAAAAAACGTCCAGCATGACAGTTTCTGCTAAGTTAAAGTTGATGCCACCACTGCATTTAAACCGAAACTAGGAAATATCGAAGGACCGTCCAGTAGTATTTAATAAGACAAAAGACAATGTTTAAATTAAAGAAGAAACCTGCTCAAAAATATCCGTATAACTGTGGTGAAATTCTCGCGTCGTCACATTTCCCTTCCCAGTAGTGACGCAGGTTTGTGTTTGCTTTGGTTTCGAATTGAAAATTCACAGTGAAAACGGCACAAAAGCACAAAAGCGAATGTCAATCAGACTATAAAACACATGTTAAAGTCATCCTCCGTGTGCCCCACTAAAAGACAGCCTTTACAGAACGGACAGATGCCCATAACGATACTTTGTCTTGTTACTTCTCTGACTTTTTTAGCTATGCTAAGCTAAGCTAAAGCCCCCCTACAGCTGACCAGACTATTTCCTCCTCCCGGCGCTGACACTACACCCGTCGCCCAAATGTGTGTTCGTTCGGCGACCAGGGAATAAAACCTGTATGTCCTGTACAGAGACGAGTCCGTATTCGTACCTTTTCGTTCGTCTTTATTTGTTGTTGTCAATCGATCTCTATCACTTCCGCGTCCGTCTGCTAGAGCTCGCGCGACCGCCCAGGACCGTTCCGATGACGTCATCTAAAATCGCCCAACGACTGGTGACGCCTATACGTAATGCGTCTCCGTGAACACTAGGTAGAGCCACGTAGCAACAAAAGTCATATCAAAAGTCATATCAAAAGTCAAACTCAGAAACACAAAAATAGACTATTTAAAGTGATTATAAGCGGTCTAATTCTTACAAGACTGTATGTAGGAACTATCGTGGAACTGCCAGGTCAAATATTTCTACCCCCACCTTCATGTCAACTGATGTTTTTGTAGTTTTGGTCCTGACGAAATTTTGAGAATAAAATGTACATAATGTTTTCAGGCTCATGATTACTATTCGACCTTTTAAAAAAAGACATATGGCGAGTGTACCACTACTATCACAGCACAAATAGTCTAATGTCAGTTTTAGTTTCCTGGAACCAAAGTCTGGAGTTCTCTCACATTGTTGAGAAGAAGTGCTGAAGAGCAGCTGATGCTTCTTTAGTAGGAGGGAGTCTGTTCGTCCGGGGGAGGGTTTAACTCCTTTTTTTCTTTACGTCTTCCTCTTTTTTCTGCTGGGAGAACACCACCAAACCAACCACGTCCACTCTTCATGCACCAAGCAGACTGTGAGGAGATCAGGAGGACAGAGAAAACTCGAAAAGCTGAAGAAAAGTTCCTCACCATGCTCATGGAAAGATCTGCCTCTCCCTGACACTTCTCCTCCTCAATCTTTGGACTTTTTCTACACATCATTCCATAAGTCTCCGTGTTTTTCGCACTTCAGCTTTCTTTGCCGTGTTGGACATTTAAGACATATTGTCGTTTTATGTAGAAAAGGACACGTTTCAGGATTTTCCCACTAGTGGAATGATTTGGCTCTGGAAAAGCTGAGGCAGAAGAAGTCGGAGGGAAGACGACATTATTGTTTTAGTATTACTGGTTTTTCTGTTTTGGTGTGTGTGTGTGTTTGGAGGTGAGCAGCAATGCTGGGTCCAGTTCTGCTGTGGCTGCTGACCATCGTCCTCCTGACTGAGGGGGGAAACGGCGAGAAAGAGATCAGACCTGAGGTTAGTGCCCTGTCTGCCTGCTCTCCACCTGGGCACTGTGTGTGTGTGTGTGTGTGTGTGTGTGTGTGTGTGTGTGTGTGTGTGTGTGTTTCCCTAGCCCATGATGGGAGTTTTGCTTCTCGAGCCCTAACACTACCGCTAATATGATAAATAACATGATAATAACACGATAAAAGAAAGTGTGTGTGTGTGTGTGTGTTCATTAGACCATGATGGGAATTTTGATTATTGAGGTTAAATGGTTAAATAAATGAACCACAGCACTAACGCTGCAGCTAATGTGATAAATAATATGATAATAACACTATAAAAGTATGTGTGTGTGTGTGTGTGTGTGTGTGTGTGTGTGTGTGTGTGTGTGTGTGTGATAGATAGGCTTGAATACACCTCACCAGTTTGACCTGTTTGATTGAATTTCTTTTGTGTTTGAAGAAGTCTGCGTTATTGAACAGGCCTCTGCATGCGCTGCTACTCTGTGTAGTGTCTGTTCTAAAAGTCCCAAGGCTTTTGCAACTATAAAATACAGGAAGAGCCTTAGCGTGAGTAATGTTTGGCCTTCTTAGTCAGACAGAGGTAGTGTGTGTGTGTGTGTGTGTGTGTGTGTGTGTGTGTTTGTTGAGGATGGGCGATATATGAAATATATAACATTTATTATATATATTATATATAACTTTATTTGCAATGAATCATGCAGTTGCTAAGTTGAGTACAGACTATATAACAATATACTTGATTAAAGTATGACTATGTATTGGGATAATGACAAATATCAGCAGATTGTAGTGTAAACTTCCAACAAACGTAGGTCCTCACAGTCCTGTACAGTTTGGCCAACGTTTTTGTCACAACAGATTTAACTTCATGTCTAATTTCAGAAATATATTTACACAAAAATGTAAGTTTGCATGTATTAAAATCTGTGCAGTACTGTACAGACCATTTAAAGCCATTTATCATATATGTCTTCAGTCAGCAAAAACACCAGTTAATACTAAATAAATACAAACAAACAAGGAAACAGTAAATCAGACAATATATATTTCTGTTCTGGTATAAAAATATATATTTTGTGAGCTGGTTAGAAGAATACAAGTTTCCACTCCCAGCCTTTGCATTGAGATTGAGATTTTTCCCAATTAAGCATTTATTAAGTCAAATAAAATGACATTAAACAATAAATAAAATAATAGTGGATGGGATATGCTACATAGCATCTCAGCTAATGTTGCCACAAGTGCGCCCCCTTCAGTTGGGATAGTTTTATCCACAGTGAAACTGCCTGAGAGCATCAGACGAGCTCCACAGACAGAGATTAAGCTAAAGTGAGTTATCCAGGCTACGGGGATTCACCTCAGAAGATCTCTTTTTAGTCCAGGACCAGTCTGTGGCTGGGAAATTAGCCCTGACTGTAATACAACGTCTCAAGCTGACATCACCTCTGTGTTGAGCACAACCTGTGATCAAGCTGCTAATGTCTGCTCCAGAGATGACTGTCTGCTAGAGACACACAGCAAGACCGCAGAGGAAGACCGTTCACATTCACTTAGGTGTGTTTCACTCAGAATCCAGATCCAGGCAACAGAAAGCTGACTTTTCTCTTTATCTCGTGCCTGCTCTTTCCATCCCTCACATTTCTGAACCAAGGGTACACACAAGGCCCTTCACAGACGATAACCGTCTCTCCAGCTTTAGTCATGTGATCAGAGCGAAAGCTCACACCCAAGGTCAAATCCCAGATGTCAAAGCACACGCTCCATTTTTTGGCTCTTGATCTATTCAGGATAAAAGGAACATATGTTGAGGGTTTGTAGCTGTTAGAGCTTGGATACCATACACAATGTTTTGATACCGATATAGATACTTGGACTTTTTTTTTTTTTTTTACCAAACTTTATTTAAAAAAACTATTGAGTTAAAATAAATATAATTTTTCAAACAAGAAAAACTAAGTTATTTGTTCAGAAATAACGCTAAAACGCTAAGGGAGTACGTTGTTATGTTGTTGTCAAATGTTGTCACAAGAATCCGAGTGTAATTAATACGACCAATCAGCAGTCTGGGTTTTAAAGCACATCTGGTAATTGGCTCTGGGATGTTTATTAAACCAAATAGTCAATACTGATGTAAATATTGTAATACTCAATAGCAGTGATGTATTCTGAGCTACTAACACTACACTAATCACTCTAAGTTGCTTTTCTGAAAGGGGTTGAGTATAGACTTACATTCTGTTTTCCTTTCAATTGAGAATCAAATGAATTCCAATCAAATTCAAAATGCTGGACAGTCCAGAACTAGGCTTAAACCCTGTCCTAGGTTTTAAACCCCAGGTATTTATTCATGAGTATAGAAAACTCAATGCACTTTAAGTCAGTACATTTAGTCTTTAATTTTCACCAGCTGGTCATCAAGTTCACAGACTGAACTGTGACTTCCTCAAGCAACTTCTCCAATGTTCTCATTCAGAATTACGTCCTTGCGTGTGATTATTTTCCTGGAATGAGATGATGCATATAGGTGCTGCCTTCTTGATCATTTTGGAAAGTTCTCATTTAAAACTTGAGCAATCCCAAGATACAACAGTATAGACTTACTGCTGTTGTTACAGGTGTTGTTGAGATTTTAAAGAAAAAAAGCCATAGGCCTTATGGAAAACAGCTGGATCTCTCTCTCTCTCTCTCTCTCTCTCTCTCTCTCTCTCTCTCTCTCTCTCTCTCTCTCTCTCTGAGCCTCTTTCTTTTTCTCTCTCTCCCCCACAGACTGCAGCCCACAGAAAGATGATGTATTTATCCCGAGTAGTATAACAGATGTTGTAACTGTCCCGGATTCCTGTCTAGCTCTGCTCGAAGTCTTTGTGTTGAGTTCAGAGTCTGCAGTATTCTGTAAATGTGTCATGGATAGTGGCATATGTGTGTATATGCCACTGGTGTTATATTAATATTATCCTGACTTTGCAGTAGTGGTTCAGGGTGAGTCTTAGCGAGTGAAAGGCTTAGACTGGTCATGAGTCCATCTTAAGGATGTCATTAGCATACCTATTTATTTATGTGATTGTTTAACAGAAATAATCCAAATAGAAACTGCTAAACGTATTGGCTCTTCTGTGTTTGGCCTCTAAAACATGTGAATCATGACTGATTTATCAAACAGGTGTGTGTGGATGTAAATAGGTCAGTGATGTGGGCCACCACTCACCCAACCCGTGTGAGACCAAGACTCAGGCGCTGGTGACCAAAATTCGGTGCTTTTTCCGTTGGCACAAATCAAAAGGGAACAACTGAGTCAGTCTGTCTCCCTCCGGTTCAAACTCAGCACACTTCTCCACCCGCTCCATCCATCCCCCACCTCCCTCTTTTCTACCTTCTGCTTTATCTCCAGTCTTACATTTTTGCCTTTGTTCTTATCTGCATGGCTTCTCTCTCTCTCTCTCTCTCTCTCTCTCTCTCTCTCTCTCTCTCTCTCTCTCCCTCTCTCTCTCTCTCTCTCTCTCTCTCTATCCGTGCTAATTACTAAACTGCCTAAAGAAAGAAAATCAGATCAGCATTGAAAACCACAAGTACTGTTTCAGGCTGGAAAGTCCATCATCACTTTTGTTATGTTGAAGACAGAGTTGCTTTGCTGGCCCCTTTCCGTGTCATGTGGTCAGAGCGGAGAATTCCAGAATGTTGCAACAGTGCATAACATCCAGTGCTCCTCTCAAAAAACACAGTCCTCAATAAACACTCACTTGCTTATTCTGCGCAAAATACTGACTCCCCACAGGATGTTAGAAAACGAGGCCTTGATGTCACGTTGAGCTTTTAGCAGCGAATCAGATGTTTACCTCACTGGCACATCTATAGATGATGTCATAACATATGGTTGTACTTAGAGGCAAAAGTAGCGTTTGCAGAATTTTCACTTTTCATTTAGAAGCTCCTCATGATGTGGATTAACCTTTGTAATAATTTTAATAATTATCAGTTAACTCATGTACAGATTTCAAGATATATTTCACATATAAAGCCATAGGGTTTAAGGAATAAGTAATCAACCTGTCCGTGCCATGTCCAAAAATGCCAATTAAATTAATGAAACAAAAATATAAGAGAAACAAGGATGCATGGCAGGGTTGCAAGGAAAAAGCCAAAGTCTTGACTATCTACAGTTTCTAAAGATCAAGGCTATTGGAAAAATGCTTTGTATGCGAATGACACAAAAATAAACCTTTGTGGTTAAAATGATAGGAAAGGAGGCTGGAGAAAGTAAATCACTGCATTTCAGCAAAAGAACATTATCCCATTTGTGAAACATGGCTGTGGTCGTATCATGGTTTGGGCCTGTTTTGCTGCATCTAAGCCAGGACATGTAGCAAGACAACTACCCTAAGCAGACAATTCAATATGGCAGTATGGTTCTGGAATAGCCAAGTCAAAGACCTGACCTCAACCCAACAGAAATGTTGTAAAAGATCCAGAAGCAAGCAGTTTATAGAACGAAACTCATCAGCATCCAACAAGTGAAGCTCTGTACAGTGGCATGTATAAAATATGTCCAAGCTGATTTTAACTGATCAACAAATGTTTCGTTACAGTACTTGCTGCACAAGGGGGTCACACCAAATGCTGACAGCAGACAAGCACTTAATTCTACACTTAACTTCTACCCAAACTGAAAGGGTGGTTGCCCTTGTTCTGCTGCAGATTGTGACTGAGGGGGCAAACAGTACTTATGAGTTTCAACAAGGTTGTCATATACATAAGCACATTGTTACTCTGGGAGATGCGGGGTCCTTGCCTCCTCCTTGCAACTGGCTGGGCACATCAGATCTGTGGCCCCTGTCCCCTTCTCTCTGTCGGGGCCTCCTTCTGGTGCTCTTGTGAGATTCACCTCCATCCTTTCGAGGAGGCACGCACAAGCTTCTCTAAGCTCTCCTCAGTTCATGCCAGGCAGTTCAAGCTCTCCCGCTCATGCATTCACTCGCATCTTCTCTGGAGACGTGGTCCCTGTGGGCATGTGCAGTCTTCTATAAGCTTCACCTCCTTTCTCCTCTCAACATTGCACCCTCTTTTAAAATAAAAAATAAAAAACTTTGCTCACAGGGAAGCTTTCCCAACATTTACCTGTGCTATTTTTTGCCCAACCCTTTTCTGGTGCAGGGCTTTTATACCTGATTGCATCACATGCACACTCCTGTTCCGCTGTTGGCTTTGTGGTAATATACAATGCGTTTGAGCCTTGGCTTGGGAGTGGGTTTCCCTTTTTTGCTCTCCCCTGCACATGAGTCCTCTTCAGATAAATCTGTGCTGACGGGAGGACAGTACATTACACAGACACGGCAAAACTTTCCTTAATAAAGTAGCCAAGTAATAGTATTTTTTAAAACTTGGCTTTCTTTATCGTATTAGGACCTGTGCGGATGATATTTAGGTCAAAATTATACAGAAGGCATAACAAACATTAGTACATCACTATATAAACACAGTATAGACAAACAATGTCTGATGATGCGCTTGAAAAGCAAATACAGCTGCAACAGTTCAGCTATAGTTATTATGTTAGCAAAGCTAACCTAGTCCCACATTCCCAGTTCTTTTGTACCATCCTCTTTGAGAATAAAAAAAGACGTGTGTGTGTGTGTGTGTGTGTGTGTGTGTATGTTTTCAGTACTTTTGATCAACTTAAATCAATAGGAAAGACAAAGTCTTCATCTTCAAGCAGAGTTCTGATCTGAGCGTAGCACCTAAAAGCAAAGCCAGTCTTCCCATATGGACTAAGACTCAAAAAAGGTTACCTGTCTCTGTGGGGCAGTCGCTGACACACTGACCACACTTTGATTCACTCCTCTCCAGTCACTGGAGCCAGAGAAAGCTTCTAAATAGAACCTTTGACTCTTGCTGCTGGGAGTTACACATGCCTGGTGCATGCTGGGAGAGCTGGCAGGGGTAAGAGGAGGCCTGAGGTTTCAGTGAGACAGAAGAGAACAAGACAGATGGATACTGGGAAAAGAAATGAGAAAAAAGAGAAAGTTTAAAAGGAAATGTGGGGAAAATATGAAGCAAAAAGAAGGAAAAGATAATGCTAATATTAAAAAGGGATTGCGAGATAAGAGAATACATGGAAAGAGAGAGAGAAAGCGAGGATGAGAGAGTGAATCAAACAGTGTGAAAGGTAAAGAAAGAAAAGAAGAGAGGGAAAGGTAAGAAATCGGGGTGAGGAGGAAACTTTTTCATCCCTCTGAACTGGAAGAGTGTTTTCCCAGCATAGGAAGAGTGACCACAGCGCAGCCACGACACACAGAGAGCAGTCAGAGAGACGGAGGGAGAGACGGAGGGAGAGAGAGAAAGAAAAACTAAATGAACACTGTGGCATAGTGTTGAACATTCACTTATTCAACACTGTCTAATAGCTTTTCCCATCAGAAAGGTTCCAGTTTCACACCAACAGCAGCATAGTGTGTGTGTATACAGTTCTGTGCAAAACTGCAAATTGTTTTTTTCCATTTTTCTCAGTGTCTTTGCCGTGGCAAAAACAGAAGATATCATTAGAATAAATGGCAACAAGAAAAAAAAGGAAAAAATGGGGAAAAAAACCAAACCTAAATTTGTAAAGTACTTTTTAAAGTGTGTGGGAGCTGTTAGAACAGCGCGAGTTTGGTGATTCCCCCTCCAGCACTTGATTTAACCACTGATTGAGCCCAAACCAGGTATACGATGGTTATTAAAAATAATTCAATGAAGAGAACTGTGGAAATAGTAACTTAACACAGTGATAATCATGTACTTTTTACTGTTTCCATTTAATTTGCATTGATGCTAATATCAGTGATCTGAAAATAGAACAATAAAAACACTTACTGCCTGTTTAAACCTCCATTTCTCAGGCGTCAAGACTTTTGCACTTTGCTGCAGATAAAGACGTTTGTAGCTTATCGGTTTTTGTTGTATTTTTTAATTTGATCTGGTTTTGTTTGTATTATTTAGGGATTAGGGTTAGGATTAGGGGTTAGGGTTAGAATTAGGGGTTAGGGGTTAGGGTTAGGGTTAGGATTAGGGGTTAGGATTAGGGGTTAGGGTTAGGGGTTAGTGTTAGGGTTAGGGGTTAGGGTTAGGGTTAGGATTAGGGGTTAGGGTTAGGATTAGGGGTTAGGGTTAGGATTAGGGGTTAGGGGTTAGGATTAGGGGTTGGGGTTAGGGTTAGGAGTTAGGGTTAGGGGTTAGTGTTAGGATTAGGGGTTAGGATTAAGGGTTAGGGGTTAGGGTTAGGATTGGGGGTTAGGGTTAGGATTAGGGGTTAGGGTTAGGATTAGGGGTTAGGGTTAGGATTAGGGGTTAGGATTAGGGGTTATGGTTAGGATTAGGGGTTGGGGT